>LS486942.1:4143-61697 GCA_900490705.1 Pristionchus arcanus | reverse complement strand
GCCGGGGGGGGGGGGGGGGGTAATTGAAGAGGGGTGATTAGGATTGATCAAGCAGCTGCATCTATCATTCATTTGATAACGGAAGCAATTTAACCCTGGAGGATTCACGCTTCTACCGTAACCCCTTTGCCAATACTTCCTTGCAAAAAATAATTAAAAGGAACCCAAAAAGCAATTCCCCGTAAGCCCCAGACCACTGCAGAAACAACGGAGGCAGAGCGATTCTAACAATAAGTATGAATTGTGGTGAAATACACGTCTTTGCATCTAGACAACCCGTCTCAAAGTGGGTCAAATCATCTCACCCCTATCTCCATTTCACACCAAAATAGCATCAAAACGGAGGAAAGAGAGGGGAGAAGATCGGGGAGACGGGGTCTCAACTGCCTCTCAGAGAACGGCTCCTAGAGCTAAACTTCTTCCGGAATTCAGTCTCTTTCACCTCCGTTTCTTGCTTCTCTCCTCCCATCTGGCCAGCCCTTTTCGCCTCATAGAATCTCGACAGCACACGTAAATACATCCAAATAGGCGGGACTCTCTTCTCTAGCCCTCCCTCCACTATTGCTTCCATCTATCTCAAACCCAGATGAAAGGAAAGGGACCACGCTAACTTCTTTCTATTCACAAAAAATGAGCGGCGATAGAACAGCATGGGCAAGGCTACTTCCATCGAAATTGAGAGTTCGAATGGACTTTACGACTTCAGGAAAAGCCACTCACACATCAAAGTGGATCAATGAGGAAAATATAAGATTATTGTTTAAAAAATAGAAAACACCAAGAACAAGAATACAGTCATTATCTAGTACGATCGGTGAAACCCAAATTCTGCAGCTCTCGCTTAACTTCGCATTTTGTTAAAATGCATATTTTTTAACACGTAAGTATCAAATAAACACCACATAAGAGCGTCCAGTAATTCGGCGATTAGACTCATTCTCTTCTCCGTATCATAACTTATTCTGCTCACAGAATTTTTCCAACAAAATCAATCTCAATGACTCATTCTCTCTCAAATGTTATCCCTGAAGCCCACTGCCTCCTCGCCCCTCCATCCCTTTTCTCTCACCTCACTCGCTCCGATCGTCTCATCAGCGACGCCATGCGAGACATCCAGCAGGTTGAGCGTCTTCTCCTGATCCTGCAATCAATTACCGTAATCATCGTGTGCCGAGTGAACACTGCCAAGACGACCTTTCCACCCACTACACCACTCACGTAGTTGCTCGGCGATCCATCGGGTGTCGCAGTGCCACGCGACGACGGCGACGTCTCCCAATCCTGAAACGAAAAAAAAACAATTACAGAAAGATCGATAACCCTCATTAACTACCGTAATCAGAAAGATATCACAAGATAAATCCTGTTCACGCAATATACAGGACACGATTCTCTCTCTCTCTCTCCTCTACCACCGATATAAAAATGTTGTAAAACCATCTAGCCGGGAATGATCAAATCCAAGCAATCATCAACAACCAAGTGAATCTGGAGAAACAAAAGGCACCCGGGACAAGAACACTCTACTAACCGATTACGCATTATAAAATCATTGATTGTTTTCTCATCTAGCTATGTTACAAAGATCAAATTCAAGCAATCGCCAGCTACCAAGCAACACCAGCGAATCCCAGAACAGCTAAGTGAAGATCTCCTCAATCCCACCCCCTACTCACCGATGTCATGGGCGAAGTTCTGGCAGTCATAAAGGACGAATCTCCTCCCGCTGGCTGGTCATCATTCGCAGTCACGTACTCACGTGTAACCGGAGAGAGTGGAGCAGAACTGAAAGTGAGAGAGGGGATTGAGGGAAGCGATGATGGGACAAGGCCTTTATTTTAAGATTCGTTGAGCTTGGTGATCTCTCGTTGCAGGTTCTAGACTAGTTAGACTGTCTAACTTACATTTAGACTGTCTGAGTCAAAAGCAATTGTAGACAATAATATTTCCCTATTAAAAAAAAACAATCCTTGACGAGACGTAAATATTGCAATTGCCTCTAAGATTCATGATAAAGAAGCTGCTCGAAAGAAACAATTCGTTTCATTTCTGTTTCACAAGAGAGAACAAATACTGAGGAAGTGTAACCAACCTGAGTGGCGATGAAGTAGATCTGGGCGAGAGGGCCTCCGTCTGGAATTGATTCACCCGTTAATTAGACTTGTATCACCCGTAATCCAATCCCACCAAACAAATAACCATGATTAGAGCCTTAACAATTAGGCATTTATCACCCCTATCACCAAACTAGTGATAAACATCTAATCCGATCAATTAGTGGTCCATCTATGACTGTTAATCGAGAGGCCAAAGAAGGCATATACTCACATCAGGATCAGTTGATATCTGGGAGAGACAAGTGGGAGAGAGGGAGGCCGAACTCGTCTCTGATCGAGAGGGAGACACCGTGCTCGCGTTCCCCGTGTTCGTCACCTGTAAAAAAATTCGATCCAACTTTGGACGCTCGGTTTTCGAAAATTTTAACAGACGAGGTCAATTAGGATGAAAACTTCACTAATTTAGGCGAGATATTTCAGAGAAATAGTCACTAAACTTCGTGTGCTTTGAATACGGAGTGAACCTGTACCTTTTTACCAAATTTCTGGAATAAAATAAATCTTCTTACATCAGCGAGTCTGCGTGGGGAGAGGGCGTCAGGGGCGTGGTGCACTGTCGTCTTCGCACCAGATGCCTCCACTGCAACATCTTAATTAGGCAAGGATTCATTATTTTTCATTTGGGGTTTTTTCATCTCTTCAATCTAGTTATCCCCCAAGAAGCAGAAAGTACTTATTGAGTAAATGCAAAAATATATGTCACTTTTTACCATTCATTTAGCGAGTCCTTTCAGTTTTCTCTTCAATCAAATTATCATTGACGAAGCAGAAAGTGCTGATTGATTAGGTGCACTATGCTATTTTTTTACCTTTAATTTAGTTGAATCTAAATTTAATTTTCCCATACGAAGCAGAATGTACCGATCCAGTACGTGCACTATTATCTTTCAATGCAAACACTCAACGATTTGACGTAAATACTGTAGACAGTCGAGAATGGAATCAGAGTAAGATGGGAGTAGATCAACTCACAGTAGTATCGATGGTTGATAAGGGGATCTCCCTTATTCGCGTCGTACTTGAAACGAAGCACGAGTGCTGCAGGATCTTCAGCCACTAACAGACCCGCCAGAGGACCAGCGATCAGATCCTTCCTGAATAATTATCGATTGATTGATCACCCAACTTATTCCGAACCATCAATCAATACCAACCTGCTGGCTCCAGTCACTCCTGCTAGCTTGTTGAATGCTTCCGTAGAGAGCACGCGGCCAGTGGTCTGCCATGAGCATGGATAAATAAGAACGCGTAAAGATTCAATTCAATTCAACAACAATTCCGTTATACGTAGGTATCACGATAGAATTTGGTATAGTAATGGGTGATTGTAGATTCATAATGATGTCCGAGAAGGCAATTTATTGAGTTGAATGGGAATATCTCAAGAGAGTTTGCTCACCTTTTTGTAGTGCTTCTTCACATCACTCCACATGACGGTATCCTTTCGGTCTCCACTCTTGCAGAAGTGAAGTCGCTCCACCGAACGAACCAAATCGATCATCGTGTACTGTAACGAGGACGCCATTTGATCAGAATAGTATCCTATCTACTTGTCATACTCAGTGATGTCATCTTCCCGGATCTTACGCAGGATCTAACTCACACTATTGTCATAGGGGTAAAGATCAGTACGTGTGCCCTACAAGAAGTAAACGCCCCTACGTACCTCGATATTCTCCGCTCCATTCGCAGTGGGCGACACTCGTCCCTTCCTTCCATCGGTCGCCATCTCATTGGTGCCGTGACGACGGGTGCGTCCGTTCCGTTTCGTCATCTACGCTACGTGCTGCAATAACAACACCTTGCAAGAGGACGAAACCACAAAAAAAGAACAGCGGATGAGGTCATAACGAAACAGTGACGTAATTAGCATATTAGCGTATATGGAGAACAAGCGCTACCAGAAATGAAACGCAAAACAAGACGACAGATCAACAAGAATTCGAAAAGAGGCGGGAACAGCATTAAGAAACCTTGGTGCGAAGAGAATTTGAATTGGAGAAACTTCCGGAACGATAAAAGAGATCGATAGGAAATCTTACAGTACTTTTCATCCGATAACAAGGTTTCTTAACATGAGCAGTTTGAATTTTCTTTGCTGTTTCCGTGTTGTTCGATCTATTTTTCGTGTTCTTTTCTATTCTATGTCATTCTATACCATTGGCGTAGGCCCTGCATAGGCTATTTCGAAATGTTCAAGCAGCTGTCAGCAACAGAGATCATAAATAACGGGAACGTGAGATGAGAGGCAGTTAGGAAGCGCAGTGGGAAACGTATCGCTGCAGTTCACAGATGTTAGCGCTTGGAAAAAGAGCAGCGGGGAACTTTACACAAAGAGACACAAGCTCGGGGATGTCTGGCAGCGTTGATGTTTCTCTCTCATCTTACGCGGATTTGCGAGTATCTCTCTGTGTGTCTTCTCCACTCTCTCAGAGGGCAAAGAAGACATGAGAAATCTCTCGCTCTATCACAACAGACGGGGGCGGAAATCAAAGAGCTCTATCACTTGGGCAGATTCTGCCACTGTACGGAATCACTCAAACAGAGGGGAGGGAATTGTGTCATCTGGGGGAAGCCGCGTCTCTCTTGATAATCCCACTCGACGTGCGCACTCTCATTACCATAAGTCGAAGTGATGACCATCGTGATTACATTGACTATGGGGAGAAAGATCATGAAAGATGAAGCTATTGCAGGTGCTTCTTAGCCCTTTTCTGTGAATAATGAAACCTGAGAAGGTCGAACCATCGCCTTCACTATACAGTACAGTCTCCTCAGGTCAGTGAGTTAGCTGACCTTCATCATGATCTGACAATTGGGTGTTTGATATCATTCGACGACATTCTCAAGGAATGTTACTATGTGATCGAGATTCTGTGTAAAATTAACAGGACGTAGATGAAATTGTCGCACCCCTTGCCCGATTGGTGAGAAAGTGTTGTGAAATGAGGAGGGGGAGGGTTGAATTAAGCAAACCCCTGACAACATATCTTCTCTGCAGAGGTTGAATCGGGTCCTCGATCTCTCCTGGAAGACCTTCATCTTCCTCACTCGACCACCCATTCCTCCCCTCCATCCAATGGATTCGTCCCGAAACGAATCCATGTCTCCAATATTCCATTCAAGGTGAGAATCTGGCCCATCCAACAGTTTTTCGGTTTCAAATTGCGAATTTCGCAATGCGAAATGAGATTTTTACTAGATAATGTCATACGAAATTCTTAGATTGATCCTGGTATTCTTGAGTTTCAAAGGAAAGTCAAAATTCAATCTAAGTGGCGCGAGGGAGATCTTCACCAACTCTTCTGCTCGTTCGGCGAAGTGAAGGATGTGAGCATCGTCACGAACGAACGAGGCAGCAAGGTAAGCATTTGATTTTCCTTATTTGCCCCCCTGCCATCACTTTGGCTCAAAAACGCTTCTTGGAATGTTTCGTTGAACAGCGGAAAACAATTGTCGAAATCGGTCTAAACTACGAAAACATATCTGAGTCATGATGAAATTTCCACCTTTTTCATATGTGATTCGTGTTGCATCTCTTGCTAGGTGCAGTCATGCTTCAGTCAGAGCATAATGAATATTGGTTGAGGGCTACGGTTTCGTCACTTTCCTCAACGGTGACGCTGCCGATGAGGCGATCGCTGCCCTCTCTGGAAGGAACTTCGAGGGAAGAACCATCCAGGTATAAAGACGGAGTGAAACATAATCCTCCCATTGGTGTCCCGAACCTTATAAAAGAATCCACCGAATTTTTGACATTTTATTCAAATGGTGTTTTATCTATCGAAGATGATGTCTTCGATCGATCGTTTTCAACTTACAGTAATCATCAGGTAAGCGTGGCTACCTGTCGTCGCAATGAACTGAGGACGGGATCGAATGTGGCGGGAACGGGAAAATCCCCGTACTCTGCGGTAAGCGTTTACGTTTTGAACGCATACATGCATATCTTTAGACTTCCCATTACAAAGTTACTTTTAATTTGGAATACTGGACGTAGTGAATATGTACTGTTAGTGTAGCTAGAAGAGGACAAAATGGATAGATGACAGATCAAATAATTATCAGAATTTACCTTTGTGGTTATTTCTCTATTTTGCAGGAATTGGGAGCTTTGCTTCTGCAGCAGAAGCAGATGCTGGCACAGCAGCACCTTCAACAGTTCCTTATTGCACAGGTGAGAATCAAATACCTGCCCAAAATACTCGTTTATAAAATACCGTGTTTATCCTAGTTTCATGTGCGACTTCATGTTTCATCCTTGTAGTATATGCTTTGGAAACATTTCAAATTTGATTCGAGGTGTACTCCTTTTTTTCAATAATCCGCAAACATTGATAATACAAACCTTTCTTCTGAATGTGAGGTTTGTTTTTATGCCCTCACCTATCACTGAATAATTGCAATGATCAAATTGGTAATTGAGTTGATCTGCTCCACTCAATCCCATCCATAACCATCCTTCTGCAATTGCAGCAAAATAGTGATCTCATCGCGAGTGCCCTCGGTCTGCCCACTTCAAATCTCAACGGGCTCCTGGGCGGATCTCTACCGTATCCCGCGAATATCAATCTGCCCCGCCTCGACCCCATCTCACTCCAAGTATCGACTTTTTTCTCAAAGTTAATGGAGAAACAGAATTCAATCGAAGCTCGTTACCGGAATGCTTTTACTTGATCAATACTTTGCAGCTGCAGCAATTGCAGTCGCAGCCTCTTCTGCAGCAGTTGCAGCAGCAACAGCTTGGCACTACCGTACTTCCCACACAGCATCATCTTGCTGCATATACACAGGTAAGTTGTTCGAATAAGTTTGAACAAGAAATGGATTGCAGTCACCTACCGTATCGTCGGCCTATGATCTCCTTCACTCATACGATATGAAAATGGTGAAGCAAGAGATTGGTCCCCAGCTTCCAATAAACCAATCACTCTCCCTGCATTCATCCAATGAGGTTTGTTCAATTATTTCTTCCAGTCTAAAACGAAATGTATCATCTTGAGGGCAAGGTAGACCTAGAATACCCATAGCGAATTCCAAGTAATAACCTCTACAGATGTCTGTATCGCCTTCATCTATGCACAATAATCGTTCGGGATTGTCCAAAAGCGGAGGAAGTTGGAGATACAATCCCTATTGATTGTTTATTCAAGGAGCCGGTCTAGCTAGAAGTCTTCTTTATTTCCCGAATATTTCCCGTTGTTACTCAGTTTAATAATTTCTTAGATTGCCCATTCTGTATTACGTTGGTCCATACTTGTACTTTTGTCTTCTTGTCGTTTAGCCAATCGTGTAATAAATTCGCTCTGAAGCGAGCTCTGACATTGCATTCTTAATCGTCTGTTTCCATTTATCTTCAGTACACAAATATGCCGAATGTTGAAATAAATACAAGGAAGAAAAAAGTGAGGAATGTTAATCGAGCGAGTAAGATCAAACCAGTCATGTATAAGTTTCATCAAATAAAATAGGATGGTACAAGAGGGGGAGGGGATATACAATGAGTCGATTATTCTACTGAATGAGATATCTCCTTTACTTTCTTCCTTCTCTTGCATCCAATCTTTCTTTCAACAGTCTTCGTTTCCTCTCTCTATCATCCTCCGTGTCACTCACTTCCTTCAATTATCGATTCAACTACCGTAACCTCCTTCCATCACCTACCGTAATCACAGGAGCACCCTCGCGATGCTGCTGATTTCTGCGTGTCGGTTGGCCGTATCCCCTGCGACCGACGTTCTGTGGGACTACTGTAATCACGATTCATTATCGAATATCATTCACTCTATTACCGTACCTGCCGAGTGAATATCATCGATAATCTCCTCGCTGTACTGTGTGCGTGGGTACGGCTGCGGCGGATCATCATCATATCTGTAATTGAGGACATTTATTTTGATAAAGTCAGTTGTCGTTTGCGATCATTGCGTGTGTCTACCGTACCTCGCCGAGAATCCTCCTCGTTCGTCGCTATCGTCGGATTCGTCGAAGTGGTGCACGCGTTCCATCGTCACTCGCTCCGTCACACGACGACGAGAAGGCGTGCTGTAAAAGGGGTGAGGGTACTGTAGCCGCCTTTTCTCAGCAGATATCAATAGACTCAATCGAGAGATACAATACTCTACTTACATATCCGTCCGTTTTCTGGCCATTCCTCCTGTTCCTCCTCCCATTCCCCTTCCACCTTCCCTTCCTCCAGGAGGAGTTAATCTTGGACGGCTTCGATTATCTTCCTCAAAATGCAAACGATTTATCTCAACTTCCAGTCTCGACAAATTCGGTTTCATAATTTTCGTAAGAATAGGAGCAGTGATGCTTCATATGTAGCAAATCCAAAATCAGGGTTATCGATTATGCCCAATGTTCAAGCAGTTGGAGCTAATACTAGCACTAGAGCTCGAGAAATGATACCGCCGTCTCTTCATTTCACACACTCTCTCGTCGACCGAGCGGGCGAGAGAGTGTGTAAAATGGAGAGACGGCGGTATCATTTCTCGAGCTCTAACTAGCACTCAATATATTTTTCTTCTCTCACCTTCCATCTGTTTGTGGGTGGTGCGGAAGCGGGACATCTTCCATTCGTCGCCCTCGGAGGATCATCATACTCATCGTACATACCAATGCGTCTAGAGAGGAATTGCAATAATTACTTGTACGAGAGGCTGAGATAGTAATTTGTACAGATAATCCAGGGTCAATTAGAGAAACCGGATGGATGTTGCATAAAGTTTACGAATGAATCTAAAAAAAACTACATGTTGATACTATAGCTGATTTCATGCTTTGGAACCACCGAATAATATATATTTGAAATAATTTCAAAGAAGATTACACCAACACAGCGAAAAATAAACCCTAAGAGTGCGGGTCAGAGGTAGATTTTAAAAAAAAGTCGTTCTCACCTCTTCGGCGGGGAAGTAGTGCGACGGACGACCCTACCGTACTCCTCACCACCGTACTCCCTCTCGTACTCGTCCTGCTATGTTCTCATATGATCAATCGATAATCACTCAATCGCGACGCGTCGAGTGACGTGTTGCGGCTACCGTAGTCTACCTGTTCGATGGCGTCATCGATGGTGCGACGCAGAATGGGATTAGTGGCGAGTTGGCGTTCGAGCGCGCGCAGGTAATCTGAAAAGGGAGATGTAGAGGATGAAGGTACGAGTTATTCAAGTGTGGGCTGGGAATGCATCGCATCATTATTGCCCGTGAGAACTTAGATTCTTTGGAACATATGAACTGCTATTTGGAAGTTCGCGCCTTTCTCGCAACCAAGCTCGCTTTCTTACTTTGAGCAAATCTAATCTCAGAGGAGCAGGATATAAAGTTTTCAAAGCGCCGTTTAAAACGAAGGTGCGTGAGAAAAGCTTTGCTAACCGTATAAGTAACGTGCTTTATGATGTGCTTCGCAAGGGAAAGATTCCAACGAAGTACTCAGAGTTCATGAGCGTGATGAGAAAGGAGGTTAGGTGATCTACTCGGTTGCTCATATCATTCGCATTACTCATCTTGTTCTAATTCCCCTTTCACTCCCACCCCCCTCCCCCCACAATCATAACATCGTGCGGATAAATATTATTATTATTATTAAATCCCAAACATTTCGGGCTGGAATGGTCACTAAATTTTGATTAGGCTTAAAGATTCAAGACTGAATACGACTAAATTCAATAAGTAAGATGTGTTTCGTATTCGCAATGAAACCCACGAAATGCGGGTTCGGAATGTGCACAATACAATTGATCGTTACCTTGATTATCCAACCGTCCCCTCTCTTCTCTTCTATCTCCTCCTCTTTCCCTTCCCTGTCTCGTTTGCTCCCTTCTTCCCTCTCCTCCTCCTCGTTTCTTATCCTCTGGTGAGTACAAACGACGGCGGGATCGAGAGTCCTAAGGAGAAATATTATAGAAAAGTAACAGACATTTCCTCTATTTCACAATCACAATGCGTAAAAATTCCAGCTTCCAGACGTTCAAGACAAAAGTATTGTACTTGTCACGTTCAAGATTCAATACCACACTACATTAGAATTCCTTCATTGAAGATGATGCAGTACTTGCCCAATCACAAAAAATAAACATCACAATGGAATCCCCTCCTTACCTCATCATCATCACTGCTTTTCTCCCTTCTCTCTTCTCTTCCCTGATCAACCTCCAATTCAGCCACTCGCTCTGTCAATGTAGTCACGATCTGGAATGAGATCCCGTTAAACATGGATACCCAGAGAAACTTCCTAGTGCCTACAGATGAAGTCGTGCTTCTGGTTCAAGCAATTGAATAGCAAATATTCGCCTATGATGGGAAGATCAACACTGTCACCTAAATTCCGTCACCTACAACCACTAGTGAGCTTCCATGTCCTATTTTCCCGGTGATCCGCAAAAAGCCGGGTGCGGGAATCCGCAGTTGGAGAAATTAACACTACGCAGAGCCGCAAACGGCGCGGAGTGTCGAATTTTTTTTCACGAAAACCACTCCGCCGTTCCGCAAACCAAAAAGCTAGGACATTGGTAGCTCAGCAGTGCCTACAACGCCTGGATGAAACATGAAATTATGGACCAATTGTGTGCCAAAAATGTATCACTGTTCAAGCACCTCAAGTCCGAATCAACAATTGATATTGAATCGATGAATCATAACTGTGCCCAGGAGAATTAGGTAACAAGTTAGTAATTTTTTTTTCAAAATTGGAATTAACACAATAATTTTTCTCTCAACTCGCGATCTATAAGTTCCTAGTGAAACTCTTTTTTACCTTGACCAAATTATTGAATTGCATCTGCAGTTCCTTGTGCTTCTCTCCCTGTTGTCTCTCTCGCTTCTCCAATTCCGCTATGCGTGTCTCCAGACGGACAATCGTCTCCTGAATAATGATTGGTGATTGCCCGGTAATTCCTAGATTCAATGATTCTGTATATCTGAGGAAGGACCTATGGTGCCAATCAGCAATGGGCACACATTATCATTACATGTTTTCGCAAACATACGATGATTCATTGAACACGATACTGCTTCCATTCTAATCTATATCAGCTGACAACCCCCATGTGAAACCCCTCATGTGCCTGCTCCCCTCCCTTCACTCACATTCTCAATCATCGATTCTCCTCTTGTCGGTGGTCGGTTCTCATCTCCGACAGGGGGCGGGGCAGCTGCAGCTGCTGCAGCAGGAGGCTGTCGGGTGGTCGTGCCCGTGAGGGGTCGGGTCGTGGTGGCTGCACCTCCATAGGTGGTCCGATCGCCGGCCACGCCCTTTCTGCCCAGTGACATTCTCGTCGTCGTTGAGGGAGGGATTCTGGAGGGGACGATGGGACGATGAAGAGGAAGAGAAGTCCGATCGATGGGATGAGGATCCTGTAGAATGAAATGGTCCGAGGAATGAATGACGATTCATACATTGAACGCTATTAGAAAAAAGGCGGCTAAAATACACTATAAACGCGTTTGAGTTTGACAGATTGCAAAATTTTTTTTTTTCATCGAAATAAACTCACTCTATCGAACATCCATCACTCAATCAAACCAATATCGTATAGTGGAAACACAAAAGTGCATAGTTCCATCTCTTCTCATAAAAATAAAGCGGCCAACAGAACCCCTATCCAATTTACGTTTAATTTTTTTTGCGAAAGGAAGGCTGCTAAAATCGACAACCAATCTTACTCCCAAGCACTTGTCGCGCCAATGAAACTCCGAAGCTAAAAACTCAAAGCAACTAACCTAATCAAAATGTGTTTTCCCGCTTTTCCTCACAGATTCAATCAATCACCTTTTCCCTCTCGACGGTCTGTGACACGTTGGTAGTCACTCCGAATGCAACCGTCTTCCTCTTCAGTCTATTACGAGCAGGAACTTCCGCTGGAATAAAATCGATAAACAATTTAAACAGAAAATGCAACAAAATTTGGATGACTAATTGAACATACTACGTGTTCCAGATAAATCTCTGCTCTATTCTACTTTTCTAAAATTCCTAACATTAACTTACATCATTGAATCATTCTTATCGAGTTCACGCTTTCATGCGAAATTATCCATGTACAAGATCTTCGTGTGAAACCAATATGAACCAGTACAACAATCACTTAAAAATTAGAAGACCTTACGTTCTTTCACTCTCTGCACTCGTTGGGTGGCAGTCGGGGCTCCTCTTGCCTCTCGTAGGTCTCCTACAGTAACCGGTCTGGCTACGGTAGATCTGGGCGCAGCCTTGGGCGGAACTGCTACGGGTGAGGGTTCCTTCTCTCGATATTGAGGAATGGAAGCTGAATGATGTAGATCAATAGAGTTCCATCATTTATCGATTGATCACCTGCTTCTACTCCGTACACTGAATGGTACGGTCCATTCATCTACTGCACACTATCGAATCACTATAGAATACGATATTTGAAACAAGTAATCAATCACTTTCAAATCTCAGATATTCTATTCAGTCTCGTACTGTTGTCGTGTTAATCACATGCCATTCAGATTGTCAGCCTTATTTTTTATTTAAGCATTGATTACCACAATCGAAATGAGAAAGGGGGGGGGGGATGGGTGAAACCTTACAAGCTACTCAAAGAGCAAATTGAATGGGATCTAGGGGTGGGAGATGGTGTTACAATCAAAGTCAATAATGGGAACTAGGATCAAACCAAACATTATTCCCGAATGGAACTTCTTATACTACGGTAACCAGATTGTACGTAGGTTAGACAAGAGTTGAATTGCACAGAACTAGGTCATGGTGGGGCAAAAATAAAAGAAAAAAAGGTAAACGAATCAGGGGAGGGGCCCTAATTATCGAGTGTGGGTGAAAGATAAGTGAATAGTGCCAGAGGCCGAAAGTATACTAAGGTGAAGGAATAGTATTGATTAGAGAAATATCTCTTGTATACAAAACATCCCAAGGCTAGTATGTGAATGGAACCAGTACTATACCAGAAGGAGAACAGATCGATCAAAGGAAATGACCAATTAATATTACTCGATGAGATTGAGGATGGCTGACTTTGGTTCTATGGTACAGTGTGCCCTGGGGAACAAAATGATGAGAAAGGAAATAAATAAGATCGAGACTAAAAGTGAAATTAGAAAATGAGAGCAAGTGAGTAAGGATACGAGTTGCGATATGAGCTATGCAAAATATTCGATGAAATACCATATACGGATGAGAGTGGTGGCATGGAAAATAAGCAAGAAATGAGGGACTCAAAGGTGAAACTACTATCAGATGGGTGAATTCACAAGGCAAGAGAACTAAAGAGAGGGCATGGAGAGGGGAAAGTGGAAGGGGATTCATAGATCCAATGGTTTTAATCCTTCCTTCGTCTTCATTGGACTCTTCTCATCTTCTGAATCGAAGGCCAGACGAATCTTCGCTCCTCCCAATCGAGAACCCTGAATACAACACATCATTCACATCCAAAAAAAGAACATCGATACAACTTATCATCATCAGTGACTTTTTTTGCTTGAAATAGCGTAGATATATTTTCTAAGAGATACGACGTTTCAAGTACCATAACGGAGAAATGAGACATAGAAAATGCGAACATGCAAAATATCCCTCTTTTCCATCTAAAATGACCATTATTCAACTACAAGTTTCCACAGCATAACAATGAAACCAATCAATAACTTACAAGTGTCTCTCTAATCCTCTCCCTTGCCACCATCGATGCCCTTCTTCCCTCCTTGTTCGCCGGCACTCCCGGAGTCGTCGGACTCATCTCAGAGGCTGCTGCAATAATATTTAAATTATTTGTTTTAAAATATTCGAATTCGAAAAATTCGTAATAAAAATATAAAAAAAGGTTAAATATAAATCACCTTCAGTGAGCTGCACTTGTCGGGCGCGTCCACGCTTTCTGTGGGCCTTGAACTTGCCTGAAAGTGGCGCCAATTCAAATATACTCATGTTTCTTGCTTTTGAGTAATTTCACCTAGTACAAATCAATGTTTTAGACAATATACAAAATGAAAAAAAAGATGTGATGATGGTATTTTCCTCGTTCGCTCACCCAGTTGCTTTTTCTCCTGCTTCATCTCAACGTACGCACAGTGGGATGAGAAGAGCTCAGAGTTCTGAAAATACAATTGTTTAGAAAACAGAAGCTAGCACTTACCGATTCATTGAAAGTATTGAAGAAGTTTCTGTATCCGCATTCCAGCAGGTACATGACATCATAGTTAATCTCCGGGTAGCGATCTATGTTGCGACGTCGATCGATCGAACGGAGGTCGTGAGCCCTGTAACAGTTCGTCATCTACTAAATTCAACCAGGAGAATCTATGTCACACAAAGCGATCAAAGTGTAGAATGCGCTTACATGGTGGGTCCTCGTTTCTGACTGTATTCACAGTAGAATACGGGGATGCGACGGTGTGGAGGGGGTACTGGCCCCTTCCCCTCCTTCGAGGGAACAGTGGTAGACGAGGCCGTCTCCTCACTGTCATTCGAAGACGAGGCATCGACATCGTCGAGAATCGATTCGGGAGGGAAGAAGAGGGCGGGCAGTTCCGAATTATCGTGCAGATTGATTGCATTCTGAGAGGGAATGACGTCACATCAATCGATAATCAGTCTGCTACAGTACCTTTATGTGTCCACCATCGTACTCGTATGGATAACGGCAATCGATGAGTACGTACTTGCGGCTGAAAAGAATTGAACATCAAAGCCATCAACCACACGAAACAAGAATCTGTTTGAATTCATGTTTCATGCGATCTACGCTTACTCGAATTCGTCCAATCCGAGATTGTGCATCTCAGCAGCCAGAGTGTGGGCACTGATGCAGCCAAAGGCCACACTGTGCACCTTCGCGTCCTTAGTAGACACCAGTGGAAGATCGTACACCTACAGTGTATAGATTAAAAATATCAAACAGAAATAAATTAATTGGTGCACACACGGATGTTATTCGTGACCTATAACAAATAAAGTAAGAAACGAGACAGTGCAAGTGTTAAAACTGCTTTAGCGAGGCCTAGAATAACCTAAAGAAGGGCGGGCATCCTCCTTTATTAAGTTTCGAACATCGATCAGAATCGCAAAACAGATCAGATAAATTATTATAATTCATCATCAGTCTGTTTCGTGCTTCAAACATCAAATATAAACATGCATCATCATCTCCTACACATCACTCACTATGTTGGGTAAGGCGGGTAGATTGGGATGGTCTCTGAGTGGTGGGGCGAACTCGCCTCTCTCCAGAACCGAGGCAGATAGCGTACGCTCGAAGTTGGCTGGAGAGTTTCATTCCACCAAATGACCCATCAATTCATTATCACAAGAAACCCAGATACGCAAGGGCATTATATAAATCGCAACAGGCCTAATTGGTGGTATTCCGCTGCATTAAACATCGCGAAGACACAACAGCACATGCTTCGGATGAAAAATATTCGCGGTGGTCCCCATATTTCCCCCATTGATCCGAAGTTCATGGTGGGTTTTCCATGGACTCCAGATCCTCTTCATCACTACTGTCTTCCCTCATTTCCACTCACCTCTATGGTGCATGACTGCATGGTAGCCCAGTCCGTACTCGCTCATAGGCGATCCTTCCTTCTCCAATAATTCCAAGTGAGATGCCGATGTGTGGAGGAGAAGGGCGGAGGATGGACGATGGTGGTTCATCGTTGGGGACGAAACCGTATCGTCGCCCTCGAAGACATCGTCGTCTTCTGGATCCTAAGGGGAGAAAGGTCACGTCGTATTCTTTTTGACGAGTACGGAAAGTAAATAGAACAAAATGAGACATGAACAAGATACGTGCAACTGCCGTACCAATGATAGCAAAACAATGGTGATTTCAGATAAATTGATTTCTTCGTGTTTTTCTACGACGTTGTGAAGATTTGGCACGGCAGCGCAATCCTTCTGTCCGAGATGTGATTGATACTCACCACATTCACTGTGGAATCGTCGGCCAAAACGATGGCACAGCTGCGCTTCCGTTCAGTCGCCTCATCTGAACGAATTATCTTAATGTTATTTCGAGATTTCTTGGCATATAGAGGAACATTAAAACCGACAGCTGATAAAGCATTTTGTTTTTCTCGTTGTTCCTCGTATTCTACTGACCCCAATGCTTCTCTTCTCCATCTACACTCCCCCTCTTCCTGCTGTGAACTACTTCATCATACTGTGATTGCGTTCGACGGAACGTGCGATTCGCTGGAAATATATTGATTAAATTCCGAATTCCATCTTACTCCTCACGATGATGCTCGTTCTGTCCCGTGAATAGTCGAGTGTACGACTCATCCTTCTTCTCCACAGCTTCGTCTTTCGATCCGCCCGCCTCCGTCGACCAGTCCTACAGTGGCATCTTTAGTTCATGTAGACAAAGTAACAGTAGTTTTTTTTAAATGTGCGAACGTCGATTTATTCAAATTTCGACATGGAACAAAACTCTAGATGTCGAAAGCGTGAAATTCGCTTATGGGTACTTACATCGATTCCTTCTTCTTTAGCGGCCTCAATCAACTCAAGCGTGCCACTGTCCTTTCTGCCTCTGCTAGGCGAGTTCACCTATAGAGATATCGGGTTTCAATTTAGTTCCAAAAAAGAAGATCCGACCTTAGACTCATAGAAGAAGTCTCGCAGATTTGACTTGAGTTGTGACGGCTTGGCGCGATGGCCGAGTTGTGCGCCCGTTGAGCGCTTCCTGAAGAAATATCACGACATTGAGTGATCTGACCTTCCGAAGAAGCGAAAATAAAGTAGCCCTAACTTTGTCGTGTCTCACAATTCGTCGCTGTTATCTCATCAACAATATGTCTGTCAATGGGGAACACACCTCACGCCACTCAATCCACCGGAGAAGTTGGTGAGGTCTTTGAGACCACCAAGACGGGATCCAGACTCTTGCGTCGTCTTCGGGGCCTCTCCGTTCATCCGCGGGGTGCATTCACCCTCCTTGAGTGCAGTCGCCACCTCCGACCGCTCAGCCGATGCCATTCTGAAAAGAGTGAGTCCATTTTTGATCGAGAAATGACGACGAAAACACGGATCGAAGGGACGTCAGAACAAGTGAAGAAACATGCGACAGGACCATGCGGCCACTATTCGCATGGCTTCTGGAACCTCTATGGGGGTACATGAAGGCGCACGTCCGAAGTATAGGACTCTAATTAATCGAAAATGCGAGGAATTCGGCCGAAAAGAAAAAGTGCAAACCAGGCCCAAAATACCGTTTCCCTCCCGCCGTTTAGAGGTTCAAATTCAAATTTATCCTGTAGTGCAGACCGCCGCAACGAACTTATCTGATCAACAACTGATTGTATTTTGCTACCGTATCGACTTTTTATTGATTTTCTCGATTTATTATTATTTATTTGTTTATTTATGTTTACAAACGATGGCAGTCAAGATTTTTGTATTATTCATGTTTTATTGGCTTTCAATTAAGAACGACACATACAATAGGGAAAATTGAGCTTTCTTTGGAAGATAGGCACAAATGTATCAAACAAAAATTGAGATTGGTAAATTTGCATAGAGAGAAATTGCAGGTAACAGAGGGATACAGGATCAGTTTCTTACACAGTCTGAGTTATACATTTTTGAAATGAACGACCCAGGGCAAATGATGAACTTATTCAAACTAGCAACATTCGTTCGGACACAAATTATGGTTTATTCAATAATCTTAGGACTCTAAACAATTCATAATCATAATCTTACTGCTACACTAAGGGCTACTGTACTCAGGGTAGCAGCTGACTACCGTAATCCTATGGGTGTAGCTATCGTAATCTGAGGGGACTACTTCATCGGTTTCTGGAATGATTGGGGAAATGAGGGGAGGGAAGGGAGAAGGAAGGGGGTGGCCAGAAACCGAATAAGTGCATTTTATTGCCATCCTCCTGTCAATTTCTGGAACATTTCCTCATCGAGTGTCTGACTTTGCTCCTTATTCCTCATAGACATGAAGATGTATCCTCCAATGAACTCGTGCACAACCTGCAAGAAAGCCAGTTATCGATTCGCCTCTTGATGACTCTACCGTACCTTGCAATCGGCAGACAGCGGCTTGAACTCGAGATCCTCGTCCTCGAACTGCACCTGTAACGATGAATACCGTAACCTTGCCTCCTCAAGTAATCGATATCTTCCATACCTTGAGATGTCTGATCTCCCAATTGACGTGCCATTTCTTCATCTGAGCGAATCTCCACGTCTTCAACGTCTCTCCGTTATCGGGGTTGATCTTCACGATTCGATTTGTCGCCACACCTAAAATGGAAAAAAAATGTTCATCCCAATTTCGCACAGGATCTGTTATGTTTCAATTACTCAACAACTGTCGGAAGCTAAAATATTCCTCAATTTGTATCCGGAACATATTCTAATATAAATAACTCTTCAACGCCACAAACTTGTTGCAAAAACTAATTTCTCGATCGCTCCTGACTACCGTACCCATCTACCGTACTCACCGATGAGTTCGGGCTTCTTTCCTGCACGGAATCGAACGACGAAGTAGTGAGTGCCCACCTCAGGGAGAGACTGCCAGGCGCGTATGTACTGTAAGAGCAGGGAATCACAGGCTGACTCTAATTAGGATTATGGTAGATCGATTACCGTACCTGCAATTTTGCATCGGTCGCGGAGAGATTCTTCACATTCGAGTGCGCGTCAGATATCCGCTGCTGCAGCTGTAATTGAGCAGAATTAGCTCTAGAAGCAGAGTCCGCAATGGCATCAAACTCATTCTTTGAATCTACTCTTGAAATATTCACGGAACCTCAAGTCAGCGAGCCAATCGCAAATCACGCATTAACTTCATTTTATTTTTCCCCATAAACAACGACAAAGGCACCAATTACAGATTTCAGCTCTACTTATCAAGAACCCATGAAACCACAAATTTGATTTTTTTTTGTGCTTCTAGTGAATTTAGAAACCCAATAAAATAAATATGAATAACTGACACTCTGTTTGCTCCTCGCTCTCCTTACATATCGTCCGCTCACATACTCATCCACATTGAAATCTCCTGGCAACTGCACTGATTGCTTCTTCGGTCCGGCCCCGTTCTCCTGTCGACCATTGCCTAAGATGGAACATTCGAGGTTCATCAATTGAATGTTTTACCCTGTTTCATTCTGGCTGTCATTTAGAGCGCGATCTGATCGTAAAAAAACAGATCCATTGATTAGCACAACTCGTGTTTCACTCTATCTACAACAGATCTCACTAGAACACGTAACTTGATCTTGCGAATATTTATTCTCAAAAAATATCATTAGTGAACGAGAATCATTTCGATGCTCAACCACCATGACCATTCGCGCTTCACCCTTTCTACATCATTTACTCCGGATTCACGAATCCAATTGTGAGCAGACCAATGGAATTTTAAAAAAAACCCTCTTCTCACCATTAGCATTCTGCATCTTGAGTAGATTCTTGATTGCATCGACCTCACTCTGATACGATGCATCCGCCATACTCTTTCCTCTGCTCGCCAATCGGCAAGCTGCCATCCACTTGGCGTACTGCAGCTCCTGCACGGAACGAAGGCGGATTACGGTATTATCGATCGAACTTCCGGTACCGGTCTAAATCCCGGATACGGTACTTACCGTATCGCATTTGAGCACGAGATCGGTCATTCCTTCTGCAGTCGGAACGAGCAATTTGATCTGATACTTGCCCTGGGCGACGGAGACATCCGGAGAGACCTCGCAGCCTGAATGGAATTGAGCTTTGAACTTTCCTACCTCGAAATAATCCTAGCTGGAAAAGGCTATTACTCGAGCACCCATGTACATTCAGTAACTTCTTAGTCTAACAATAATTGTTGTAATGACACATTCCGCGCACTGCTCGCAACCAACTCGCAACCAACACTTATGGTTCGATGATGCGACTTGAAATCACAAAGCAATAAGACGTATCTCGACGTATCACTAGTCCAGACCAACGATATGCCTAGCAGAACGGCTTTAACCCCAGCAAATGATCTAACAAGAGATTATCACTAGCCTAGAACAACAATAAGTCCAGTAGAACAGTATTCACCCTTCATTAATCTTTCTTCCTTACCCTTTAGATTAAAGTGTCCAAGTGGTGCTCCTCCGTTCGCATCCGCTCCACTCGCGTGGTACGAGAGATAGAGATCACGGAAAGTGAAGAAGGCCCGTTTGAATCCCTTGAACGCGGCTAGCTTCTTAGGCCTGAAAGGGAAAGACTATCGATTAAGGAGATAATTGGTTCGATAATCGATGCTATATTTGAATGACCTAATGGTTTGTTGCAAACGAAAGTGAAAATAGAGTATAATTAGCAGTGCCCAACTATTCACTACTCATAGTCAAGATGAAACACAAATGTTTCAGCACGAACACAATTTTTTCCCCAGCACCAATCAGGTATAGTTCTCTTCGTGTATCATTAAGAATGCGTATCTCCATTAGTAGTAATACCGATGAAACACTGAAATCACCATTTCCAAGAATGAACGATCGAATTTTTCGTCTCACATAAAAAAACTCGCAGTACAATCAGCGCTATCCAATCCTATGCCCAGCAATAAGCACTCTCGATGAAACACAGATATATCTCCTCCAATTGTCTACGATTCCCCGAATCGCTTTCCACTTCACTCACTTCATATACTTGAGATACTCTCCCAATTCGGGCACTTGAGTGAGATCGGATCGACGGCCAATCGCAGCAGCGTCCAGGGTCTGCTCCTGAAGGGAATACGAGGGTTACTGTAACCTGCGGGAATCTACCTTATCACTCCTCATACTATCTTTCTTTACTCATCGCCTCACATCTCGATATCCTTCAGAAATCTATCGTACCACCTCTCCCACAAATTTTCGCAACTATGTTGAAGCCAAGTTGGCTTATGTTTCAACAGCTGGCTATCTCAGAGACGTCTCACCACATTCATTCAATTCGTGTTCTCTCCAAGTCTTACAAAAATATATGAAGCTGCCAGCATGCGTGCCAACTTTCACAACATTTCGATATACTAATACCCCTTTTCGATTTCTTTTCGTACAATAATAAGCCATACGACCCTCTAGAATCTCGATCAGTACTTGTCGTTACAGTATCCCTCGATATTCCTACCGTAATCTACGATACGACCCCCTATCATCCTCATCATTACTTGTACTTACAGTAACCCTCCCCCCGATACCGTGATCTCTCACCAATTCATCTAGCAGCACATCGACGTCGTCCCTTCCATTTCCCTCTGGTTCGGGTGAGTCACGCGCCAATTGGGCTTGCAGCTGTAATTCAGTGATCATTGTTGTTTAGACTGAGACGCAGGTATCTATTGAATGAGAGGACTTCCCCAGTCTTACAAGGCATTCGTGAAACACAAAGTTCATTTCGCCGCGAAGTTCGATTTCGCGAATTCTCACTGCCAAGTTCGATCTAGGTTTCACTTAGGAGCTATGTAGACATCATATTGAGTTCACCAGTGGTTCACAGATGAATTTCCACACATTACAGAACACTCCATTTAATATCGACATTTTGATACTCCTTCCCCTATTGACAAGAATCGCATGTGATTCGCCTATATGTTATGTAGACATCAGAACAAAACCTTTCAATATTCAGCTAATCTCCACTCCCT
Source organism: Pristionchus arcanus (assembly GCA_900490705.1). NCBI lineage: Eukaryota > Metazoa > Nematoda > Chromadorea > Rhabditida > Neodiplogasteridae > Pristionchus > Pristionchus arcanus. The sequence goes on along the minus strand of LS486942.1, from coordinate 39,968 downwards.
CACCTGCAGTGCCGCGAACAAGGACGCTTCCTCCTCCGTATGGTCGAATTCCTCCAGTAGAATACTCCATTTCGCCTGTTCGAACAGCTGATTGATACGCACCGGATCGTACTGAAAACACATTTATTATTTTTAAAATCTCAGCTCCGAGATCGCATTACTCCAGCATTCTCCCATCCTACTATACCCCAACCTTGAAACATCAATCCTCATTTACCCAAAACGTTGAAACATTGCCACTATTTCCTTTCATACCTTTTGTTTTCAGTAACCCGTTTCTCGGATTAATTGTCTACAGTATCCGGGATCTATCCGGGGGAGGGATACGGTATCCCTCCCCCTCATCAAACGATGGTATCGAGTCTCTCACCTTGGCATTCATATCGAAGAAGGCCATGAACTTGAAGCGAAGAAGGATGACGTCACCCTCGTACACTCCCTGCTCCATCAGAGATCTGCAAGAGATCGATTGTCACCACTACCGTATCCTCTACTAAATCGAAAATTGAGCTACTGTATCCATGTGTATCGATGTTTGACTTACCGCAGCTTGATCAATAGATAATAGAGCTACCGTAATCCCCAAATTCTACCGTACCCTATCAATCGATAACCAATCTACCATATCCCAACCAATCGATAACTAATCTACCGTACCCCTATCAATCGATAATATACCGTACCTGCTCGAATCAAGCCATCCCCTGTTGAGGGCGGCCTTGTCCGTGTAGTTCTGTGGACGGAACACGGGAAGATCGCTGCAATTGGATAATTGGTGTATCCGATCTTCTCACTGTTTCAGTAATCATTCAAGTTATCGGATGGTTCAGAACATTCAATATGAGTGTCTCAGCCTAGGTGCAACATCACTCCATCAACCTTGTTCCATGTTTCAGCGCCCCTCCAAGTATAGGATATTTTCAGAATCAATAATTCAAGTTCCATACCTGTGGCAATTCCCTATCTCTTGACACGATTCCCTCACTCATTCTCTCTTCCATCACTACTCCTCCCATCTTCCATGACTCATTCCCACTGACTCATTACCCTCCTCACTCACTAACCGATTGGGTGCAATCCTTGGCGAGTGTACTAGTTGCTGGTCGAATTCTTCTCTCTCCAATCCCTCAGAGAACGAAACGGATGGCATTATGGGAGCACGACGAAGGGTCTCGTTGTACTGAAATAGAAGATTTTATCTATCAGTCACTAAATTTTTTTCTCAGCTCTAATGATTATCTCGTTGTACTGAAATGGAGACTTAATGATTAGCCACATGATCAAAATCCCAGTCCATAAAATCAATCAAACTCGAAAACTTTTTTGCAAATGTACAAATTTGGTGCATCGCACTTCCATGTTTCATCGTGCGCACAAGTTCATGCGTGATTGGTAAACTCTATAATGCTTCTTCACCATATAGTTCAACAAAAAATATAAGCATACGCGACCGAAATCCCTCCGCCATTCGATGTTTCAGCGAGCTTACATGATCACGCGTGATTTCACAATTTCAATGAGTCTATCATCTTCATGATACCAAGGAACGAACAAACACGCGCTCCTTTGTCCCTAATCACAGCCTCTCCCCCTTGTCTCTCGACGCGTAGCTCCAGGAGAATCACAGCCCCACAGCTCACAGCTTTTGTACCTAATCCCCATATCCCCTCAAGTCAAAGTTATCAACTCACAGCTCCAGGCGAGGGCGACGCTCCTCTTGGGAGTGTTCCGTGTCTCGGAAGAGTACCCATCTCATGGGCATTGAAGATGTGACCGGAGGTAGAAAGGGCGGGAGATTGCTGACGCATCCTGTGGAAATTCATAATTATCATTGATCTACCGTATCAAATCGTAAGGCTGAGTGGTTCACAGTCATTTTTTCAACATCTCCTCACCTCTTATCAGATCTTATTCTAATTTCCTTCTCATATCTGAAGCATGCAACCCGGGATCACCTGGAGGTTTTCGTCCCGAATCCCCTCCCACAATTTTTCAGTCCCAGCAAAAACTCGAACACTTCAGGATATTTAATTCTAGGTTTCACAGCATCCTCAAGTACCCTCTCCTCTCAGGAATTTCAATATAGTCTCCACAAGCCATTTTCACTCTCTATCCCCCCTCCTTACCGCATGGTTGATCCGGACAGATTTTGACTGGATGCCCAGATGGGCGTCGCCTTCCGTAGAGTCATCGGACCCACTGACTCCTGAATGAATTTCATTACTTAAGTTCTCGATTCTTTAAAAGACTTTATCAGCTTCAGCTTAAAATTACAGCATCCTAGTAAACGTTTCACTTCAGATGCGCAAATCTTACATTTCCACTCTTGAATCTCGCTAGCATCTCAACACCCTTATACAATCTTCCCCCACCGCGTTTCATCGTACTCCTCACGGGCAAATAACAACAGTTGCTCCTCGATGAAACACGACACCTCTTCCTTCCTTTCGTGCACTACTCACCTTCTTATACTCGATTCACTCACTAACGGGATAAATTTAATCCGCGAACTTCTATGTTTCAGAGAATTGCCAAGACCTCTACTCATTTAGAAAGACTAATACTACTCTTCCACGTACTAAGAAATAAATCAACACTATCACTGACGACCATTCCATCGTATCCCTCCCTCCTTCCTTCCTCTACCGTACCCCCATCTACCGTACCTCTCCGGGTCGAATTGGCTGTGGTCCATTGCCATTCTCTGCTTCGTACGATGCATTCTTCCTCAGGATCTCCACAGGGATATGTCTCTTGAGGGAGAGTTCCTCCGAGTAACGAATACCCAGATCACGACACAACTTCTGCGTCGCCTGCAACGAAGTGACCATAGATACCGTATAGTGACTATTCCCCGGACATCGATGTACAGTAATCCAACTACTGTTCAATCGATATTCTTGAGACTAGAAGAAGCTACAGTAATCCAATCCTACCGTACCCCCCCCCCCTCATCGATCTACCGTACCTTGACGACATTGACGGAGAAATCGACGCGCGCATCGATGATCTGCATGTCCGGCAACTGGATTCTGCAAGGGACAACAAATTGTAAACCAGCCGAATTCAGTTTTGAGAAATTTTACGGACCCGGCTCTCCCTGGTTTCAGACTATCCATCTATTCTCAAATCTCTTTGGTCTCTTTCTATCTCTTATCTCTTTGGTTTGATAGTACAAGAATTTGCCCAACATCTCCCACATTTTTATTCTCTACACCAGTCTCCTCTCCGTTTCACCCGATGTATACCTCCTTGAGATCCGTCCTATCTTGATCACTTCTCAAATTTCCAACTACCAATCCCTCACCTCGCATCCTTGTGCATGGGTGTAAATTCCAATTTGGTATCAGCAGTGATTCCCAATTGATCGAGAGTGCTTCTCGTGTGCTTCAGCCATCTTCTCTTATCCGGCCACCACAATTCGTGATCGGACCAATCACGCGACAGATCTGCAATACATTCCATATTTATTTTCAGTGGTTAAAAATTCCTAAAAGCTGGCCTTATCAGTGGGTCCCACCTAGCGTTGTGCCACGACTGTAAAATCGCTTGACACCTTTATGCACCCTTTAAAAAACTAATTCCAGACAACCAATTTTGTGTTTTACGATTTCGTTATGTTCGCTAATGTTCCCAAATAACGATTGCATTTCGATATCCATTTTCACGCAATTTAAATGAACAATGAACCAAACGCCCTCACGCGGACTCACATTCTCCCACTCGACAAATTATTGTTTCATCCCCACAACATCTCCATCAATTTCCCCAGTCTAAAATACAGGTAAGATACGAATGATCACAACCATCTTCAACAATAATTGCCCTTCCCAACATATCTGTATTGTCGAGCACTTTCCTACCCAACCCATTCTCGCTTCGCGCACTTCATTACAATCCCTGCGATATCAGTGGAATAATCTAACTAGTTGCAAGCAACTAGTCAGCGGCCAACTAATCAGCAACTAGTCAAACTATTAATTTACTACTAGTAAACTCAGACTCCGCCCACACCAACTAATTTACAACTAGTCACGAGAAACCAGAGGATCCGCTCTCGAAACGCTGTGCCCCGTAGCCAAATCATCCCGCATTCTCTCTGAATCAGCTCCGATCGCCAACTTCCCCAACCCCGGGCGTCTACGTTTCATCATATCTATATTACAGCCGAACACTCAACTGAACGATTTCAGTGCTATTCCGTTTTCAATAAAATCACAATCTCCCACTTCTAAGCTCAATGATCGTCGTCTTCTGTAGTTTTCGAGACAACCACCAATTATTTTTTCTTCTCAGTAATTTCATCCCGCGCATCTACGTTTCATCATCCCCATAACACCTCTACCTTCTCAACCGAACGATTCACTCTTATTTTTCGAATTCCAGCACAACCCTACTTATTGTCCTTTTCCTTTTCCTCTTTCGCAGTCAACTCATTCCGCTACCTCTCTGATTGTCAGCCCCCCCCCCAACTTTGCATCGCCGTTTCGCCTTCCTCATATCATCTAAAACTTTCTCACAGAGCGATAGGTGCAGCGTTTTTACTTCAACATAAACATACTGATTATCCTTTCCCCATTGCACAATAAATTATTACGTTTCATTTCAAATACACCCCGATCGCCAATATCTGACCCCCGCGAATCTTCGTTTCCTCATCTGCATAGCACCTCCAACTTCTAAATCGACCACTATTCAGTCCACTTTTAATACAACCCCACTGATTACTCATTCCTCTTTCACAGCCAATTCATCTCGCTACCTTTCTTCCATCCCCACACATTTCTGTTCCATCATACCCATAACACCTTGAACTCTCTCGCTAAACAATTAAGACCATTCTATTCTTTCTAACACAAGCCCACTGCTTGTCCTTTCCTCATTGCACACTAAATGATTACGTTTCCTTCCAAATTCACATCTCTGTTTCATCATTCTCATATCATATCCAACCTCTCAACTGCACGATATTCATCACTTTCAGCTTCCACAACAACCCCACTGCTTGCTCTTTTCCTCCTCTACAGTCAAGTATTCTCATAACCGCTTTTCCTATCCTGATCACCTCCACTTCATTACTAACCCATCTCCGACGCATTCTGTTCCTACACAACTCCACTGCTTGCCCTTTCCCCATTGTCACTGCACAGTGCATCTCTCTCTGATTCACCCCTCCCTTTCTAATTCCCTTGTACTCTCATCCGCTCATCTTTCCCTTCTCTTCCCTCGTAAATGGACACTGATCCAATGCATACTTGATCAGTCCTTCCCTTCTCTGGATGGTCTCTACTTTCTCAATACTCTCTCGTTTCTCCGCCTTGCTAGAGAGACACGGTAGAATGAAGAGACGAGAGCATCTTTCATTTCTCTGACTGGTGAGAGACAATGCACAATGAAGAGCCATCCTTCCCTTTCTGTACTCACTTGTAGCATCTCTCTCTCTTCCCTCTAGCATAGAGTACTTCAAAACAGACGCCAGAGGGGGTGTCTCTCTTCTCTCCTCTCTTCGATCCCTTCACTCTCTCTCTCTCTTCCTATTCGTCCCTCCTACTCATTCAGAGGCCTTCTAACTATTACAACCAGAGACGGGGGTGAATGCCAGCAGCCTCTTCCCCTCCCCCCCTCTCATCCTATCTCCCTGCCATCTACTAAAAGAAAAGAAGAGGGGTTGACAGATAGCCCGCTATCGTACTAAAGAAAGGTAGAGGACCCCAATCCTATCTGTACATCAGTGACACGGTTGACCAATAGCTACCGTAATCCTGTTTGAATCAATCGATAACTGATCGACATACCAATATCCTGGGTCAGCTTGATCATAACTCCTCCCACATGCTGATCTCCTCGCACGTACAGATTTCTCTGCAATGGGAATAACTTTGATCTACCTTGATCTTTGATCTACCCTGGGAGGTCTTTGATCTACTTCCTCACAGTTGGTTTACTTCTTGATCTACCATTTACTCCAATAGGAACACCTTTGATCTACTGCCCTAGAGGTGATCTACTTTGTGATCTACCTCCTAACTACAGACAAAATGTTTCAGAATCGGCACATAATGATTTGTGTTTCAGCTAGTATACTACAGGAACCGTTGCATTTGGCGATCAGTAATGAAACATATCAGGTATTACAAAACACCGTATCCCTCAATCAATCGATAATCCCTGGACCAACCTGTATATTCATATCCGTAACGAGGATGGCCAATGGCCACATTCCATCGTTCGTCGGGGAAAAGGATGGCTCGATTAGATGAGCCATCTCTCTTAATCAATATACCCAATTAGTACCGTAATCAGAGCGATATCTGGCTATCAAAACAAGAAATGAAGCTGGTAAAGACTGTCCGCATACAAAGAGACGACGAAGAAAGGGGTGATAAGAGTATACAAGGGAGAAGGAAGAGGGAGGAGGGGAGGGAGGAGGGGAAGGGAAGGGATGGATGGAATCTTGCGAGAAACGGAATGAATCATAGAGGAAGACGTCGCGAGTATTCCTCAATCAATGAGAATGAATGTCATGATGAGGAAAGGAAAAAAAAGGGAAGAAAAGGAAGGAATTCTTTCTCCTATCGTGCTAGAGCAAACCGATCGGCGCCGCGGGTCAGAATAATGTGAGACAGCTCCGCCCACTCGTTTGGCCCCCGTCCAGGCCGATTTGTGCGCGATTCTTGGCTAGATAGCTAGTGGAAAATACGCGGCACGCGCGCTATTCTCGCCATAGATAGCCCCCCTCTCTCCCTCTTGACCTCTAGCCAATTGTGTTCCATTGTTCCCTCTTTGATCAATAGTCCTGTTGGTTGCGAACCATAAAATATGTGACGATGTCGTTTGTTTTCACCATAAATGCGTTTATTAACAAATGAGAAATATTACAAAAAAGGCGGAGCAAGAAATGGGACGGGAAAAGCAAGAAAGAAAGGTGGAAATTATGCAGTCGATGATCGATTTGCTGTTTTGTTCACCCGGGAGAAAATATTAAAAGTTGAGAGAGATACGTTGGAAGAAAGGGATGAAGGCACAAAGATGTCAACGAGAAATGCGGATCGTTTTGAGCAACCAGAGAAGCAAAAGTGATTACGTAATTAAAAGAAACAAAACACAACTTGCCTATTCCTATTATTAGACTCTAGCTTGAGAGGATACGGGGCTGATGGTAAAGGGGAGGGGATTTCAATGAAGAAATAAATAATTAACAATCGAATAAGAAAATACTACAAAAATTGCAAGAGTAGCTAACTATACTATGTGTGGGAGAAGAGTGGCCTTTCTCAGTCTCTCACAATGAGAATGGTCACTCATCTAATCGACAATTGGGTTCACAATCAGGGAGAAGATCACTAAGGTGATCAAAAGTCTCGTTCACAGATCAAACTACATTGTAGTCTCGAGTTGTCTCCGTCCCTGTTCACACGACGAATTCACCAGGAATCTTCGGTAGTCCCGAGGTCACTCTCATCCACAGACTCCTCTTTCTCTTCGGAGGCTTCTCCTTCTTAATTAGAGCTAATTAATGGGAGATTTAAACTGTTCCAAATATTTACGATGCCCATTTCTAATACAAATGATTGCTTTTCACTTTTTTTTGGCTCATTGTCAGCTTTTTCTCACGGAATATTCCCTGCTTATAATTTTCATTAATAACCCACTCCACATTTAGAGTAGTGGTTTCGTGGGCGAAAAAAAAAGAAAAATTTCAGAACGATTATCCAGCCAACTCCTCTCCCCCCTACCGATTCCCCTTCACCAACCTTTTCCTCTACCACTTCCTCATCTTTCTTCTTCTTCTCTTCTCCTCCCATATTCTCCCTCTCTTCATCTACTTTCTCTTCAATCGTCGTCACTTCGTGAGGAGAATCTCCGCCTATAATGTTATGAATTTAAAAAAAAAAGTTTCAATATTCAAATGCCGTTAAACTCAGGTTCCATCTTCATCTAGTAATCTCTTCTCAATCTTACAATCTAATAATTGCTGGTTGTATTCGTTTTAAACTATTTTCCCCAGTTCATTTCTACTGGCCACATCATTGGCCAATCTACATAATTTTACAAATAATTTCTTAATCAATATTGAAAATGACAATTCTTCCTTATCTTCTGCAATATTTTTCATACGACAGAATGTATTTTTGCCCAGCCAATGATGGGCCGATCAACTTTCAATTGTTCAATTTCGGTAGACTATTCACCCTCACCTCCTCCCACAGCCAGTCCAGCCACTGATCCTCCTCCACTGGTGCTGCCCAGTCTCTGATAGGAGGCGATCGACGAATCACCTGCAATAATCACTCCATTTATTCTCCATTTGAAGCTCCAATCCCCCTGGCAAAACTACGTTTCATGCACTACACTACTCTCATGCTACAGTATCCCCACGTCATTCCGAACATTGTTGTAGTAAGCGCATCAGAACAGCTAGATCTGGTGCTACCGAGGTCCCACTCTTCCTTCTCAGCTTAGGTTCCGGCTCACTAATATGCATTTCTGCAAGGTTCAACGATCATCAATTGTTATGCATCTCTAACTACTTGATTTCTTCCTAACTACAGTATCCATTAATCACTAGGATTGGTCGTTCGGCTCTCGGAACGTCCGAAAAATACTAATTCAATTATCCAACTATTCCTGAATGAGAGTCGAACGAACAATGGAACAAGTCGAACAATCATTGTTCGAACTTACTCTCGTTCCGGAATGAGACGATGATTGAATCAAGTTCGGATTTTCCGAGATCCGCTCCGTTTCGTCAACCCTAGTAATCATTACCGTACCCCTCCTTACCATCGATTGAGCTTAGATCGGGACTGGCTCTTGCAGATAGGGCGATGGAGGCGACGTCATCACAACTGGACAGCGTGTTGGAGGTGGCCCCTCGATGGAAGGCCACAGAGTGATTGGGATTGAGGAGTCCTCCTCCACCATGACCACCATGGGAAGAGAGAAGGAAGGGCGACGATTGAGAGATGTGCATCTGAACACCAAATTTAATAACATGTTCAAATGAGTTTATCATCGTCCTCTCCCTAGTGAAGTCCTGTTCTATTTCATCTTCCTAAAGTCACGACGCGCATTGTTTTCGATAAAGATCACGGATTTAGGAATGGCAAATCAATAACTCCCTACCGTATCCTGCTACCGTAACCTTCCACTCACCGATCCTCCCTCGTGTACCGTATCATGGGACGACGAGAGCACACTCGCCATCGAATTCTTACGAGAGAACTTGCGACCGAAGATACTGCTCTTCCGGAATGGCTGCAATGCGAGGGATTGACAATAATTATTGGATAGACAATAGCATGCCGATCACTCAGTTTACCCATCGGAGAGGAAACACATAACAGAAGGGCTGCAATGAAAGATTTGATATAGGTTAGGAACATGGATACCGCCTGCATTTTGCTTATCTTCGAAGTATTTTGACAGAAAATATTCAATAGACCATTCAGAATGACAGAACAGAGAAGAAATGAGAATCGTGAAATGTGTAATAATGAAGAGTAAACAAGTTACGAAATTTGAACTATGAAAAAAGAGAATGTTTTGAGCACGTAAGGGTGAACCGATAGGCATCATCACTTCGAATCAAGAACCCATAATTTGTCAAGTAGTTTACAAATGGTGAAACACTGCAACACCACTAGCCTATTAATGAATCGTGAAACATGAATATAGATTGAAAATGCAAACCTTGTCTATTCCGTCCAATTCCTTCCTCAGTTCTCGTTCCCGGACCTCCGCATCCGAAAGTTGCCTGAATCAAGCTCTCTCAATCAAATTCCATTTGAAATACAGCCCGCATCTTTTGTGTTTCACCCGTAGTAGTAATAACGATCTCACTGACATCCTCAGCTCATCGATGGTATGCTGCTTCTCTTCGTTTTGTTCGACGAAGAAGAGCAGACGACTCTCGAGATGATCTGCCTTCTGCCAAATCAATCAATAATCTCTTCGCTCTGATTAACTAGAGTACCTCGTGGAGACGCATATTGTCTCCCTTGAGCATTTCCATCGAACGACGAAGATAGGCGATCTCCTTTTCGTGCACATCCGTAACGCTTTCCACTTCACAAAGAGCCATCGTTCAAGAGTTGACGGAGATATGGTACTGAGAATGAGAGCTGTTGTTAGGCAAGATAAAGACGTTTAAAAACACGGAGCGACTGGGAGAGAGATTCCAAGTACAACTTCCTCCAAAAGCATAAAAGCACATGGGTGAACCATCACCAAAACATTGAATCTTTTGACAGTGACCTACCACAGATATCGCAAAGACCATCGGGATCTTATTCACTTCACTTCACATGTACGACGGTTTGATAATTTAAATTTATGCGGTGGAAAATGGAATAAATACATATAAATCACACTATGCTCTGTGGTCAATCTCTACTGCAAGCCATGAACGGTAAGAAAATACATACATCAGCCAGAAAAAACACAAAGGTTTACTATTGGAAAATAGAGGTGACTACTTGAGAGAGAGAAAGGATGCCTCACTGAGGCCATTTCACAACTGAATTGGAAGTGAACAAGAAGAGGAAAGGAGGAGATTAGTATGGAAAGATACCAAGGAGAAATTCAAGTGAGGATGAATGAATATCTCGATCATTACACAAACCAATCGAGATGAATCATTCCCCACACTCAAAGTTCCCTATCCTAGACTAATTACAATGCGAAATGGAAGTAAGCGTCCTCTACAAGCGGAGTACGGTAAGGGAGGGAATGGTTGGGAGGAAGGGGGAGAGGGGGTCAATCGATAATCCTCCTTATCGCATATCATCCTCGTCCTCTTCTGCACCACCACTCGCGATCGCTCGTTTCACCTTAATTATAATTATTTAAGTAATCAATAAACTACGCAACACAAACCGCCCTTGTTCGAAAAAAGAGAAAAGATCAATTAACGATGAAACACCAATCCCCCCCCCCCTCATACCTTGACTAGGAGAGCAGTGTGCCAGTTGTCCAGTTTGCTAATCTTATCATAATTGGCGACAGCTTTCGTGAACGCCTCTTCGTCATTCGCTTCGATCGATGAGATTATATCCTGAAATGGAGGGATGAATACGGGTTGAATTTAAGACAACACATCAATGAATAAATCACTTTGGATTCACAATCTACTCTAAATCAGATGTTAATGCGACATATTTTTTTCTAATACCGAATGAATACGTGTAAATTTCGTCAAACCCAAATAAAACGAATATTAAAAGTCTTACCTTGATTAGTTTGCACTCCCTCGTATCGGTGAATGAGGGCGACGCCTCTTCATATCTCGTCAGTGCGTGTTGCGTGTCCAACTGCAATCCCACTTTATTGTATGCCCTTTTCCTCCCCGGGGAATTGCGGGGATCACAATATCCATCTCAATATCTCTCTCCCAAAAAGCCTAGCCTTTTCACACTTTCGGGGACCAGCCTTTTCAAGAAAAGCACGAGATTTCTATAGAGATAACACAAGCTCTCACGATTCGACGAATGCGATGTGGAAAATAGGCCATTTCGAACCGATTTTCGAATATTATATGTATATTTAAATTATATTTGCGGAAAACAGACCAGATCGACATTGAGTCTGCAGATGAGTGCTTGGAAGAAGTGAGTCTTGGCTGCATACTTGAGAGTGGGATGCTCTGCTTCCCACATTGCAATCTCCTCGAATGTCGCCACTGCCTTGTTGTACTGCTCCAATTGAGCAGCCAGCTATAATTATTATTTAGCAATTAGAAATAAGAAATTGAATGAAATTACACCCTTCCCTTTTTCCCTACACTATTCAATAACAGTCTATTAGAACCCGATTCCGAGAGTATCAAAGATTCTTAAGATGAATACATTCAAAAGCGAATAATAATGAATCAGCTTACCATGGCGACTTTGACGAGACACTTGGTGGCGCTAGACTTGCTCTCCTCTCCCTAAATGAGGAAATTAATAATCTGTTCTGACTACCAATTACCGTACCTTGTAGTAATCAGCAGCCTTCTGATAGTGGAAGATGCACTGTTCCATGTCGGGACATTCGGTCTCGAATCTGCAACCATAATCATCACTATCCCGTCGTTTCCCTTCCCTCTTGCCTATTCAAGCGAAAAAGTAGCTCCTTTCTATGAACAGAAACATTGCATTGTTGAAGCAAACGTTGTCTACACAACTCTCGACAGAATGACAGCTATTTCAACACAGAAATGTACTATCGAATCGTGTTGAGCACAATATTAAGGCACAGATATCCTCTTTCATGAGGTAAATAACACAATTTTCGAAAACATCTAATATGTACTCACAGTTCAGCCATAGTTACGTGGATCTTAGCGGCCATATTGAATCTGCCCATATCAGTGTAGATGTCAGCAGTCTTCTGGAAGCATTCCACGGCGAACTGCAATGCATACTATTAGTACTAGTGATTACTCATTGTTGTTTACCGGTTGAGAAACTGTACAATGGTGATCAATAACACCGCTCTAGAGAGCAATGAAATGGAGAAATGAGAACCTGCTCACCTGTGGGTTCGTCTTTCTGTAGCAGTTTCCGGCCTCAGAGTACTGACTCGCCATGTCATGCTTCGCGTCCGCATCTTGACCTCAAATGTAAGCGATTGCGTCAATTCAAATTATTGCAATATGTAAATAACAACCTATTGCGGTGATATCTATTAAAATGGACCTCACCTTTGATCTCGGCTGCTCTGACGAATGCGTCTCCGGCTTCCTTCCACAATTTGGCCATCTTGAAAAGATTTCCAGCCTGCAAAATACTCTAATGAGATAATACTCAATTCTCAATCCAACATTACTCAAAATAGAGTCATCAACGATTTATCGTTAACAAAATAGTGTACAATATCAGTGTTCCTGTTCGAGTTGGGCGCCAAATCGAATATTCCTGGGCAGTCTCTTCTTCCTTTGTTTCTTTTCCATTCCAACTGTATCGTGTTGTCTTCTGGCCATCTTTCTTCTTCTCTCATCATCAGTTTGCATACTGAGTGAGGATAGACCATGCTCCAGTAGTCCATGTCCATTCCTCTCTTCCTCCGTATTGAATGATTCGAGACAGTCTTCGTCCAAGCAGTGATACACTTTGTCTCCTCGTTCTTGCATGATCTTGAAGAAGGGCGAGTGCTGCTCCTCCAGATGGATGTCGAGCAGGAATCGAGAGGCAAATGAGAGAACGCACGTCTCGCATCGGAATGAGTGCACTTCCGCGTAGTGCATCGCGAAATCTGCCTCGTTAGAGAAGGAACAGCCCTCGCACTCGGCACATTCAATCCAATTATCCTCCAAATCGGTCGACGAATCACTCTCACATTCCTCTTCCAGCACTCTCGCTCGTTTACTTCCATCCACTGGTGTCGAATGAGATGCAGATGGAGGTGCCTACCGAGTGGAACGATACACGACAAAAACAGAACAAGAAAGAAGGAAAAAGAAAGAATAAATTACCTGAATGTACAGATCGGCCGCTTCATCTTGGCCTCCGCTTCCGAATACTTTGGAGAAGAATCCTCCGCCACCTCGAATAGCAAAATATAAGAGAATAAACAAGAGCTGATTCACATACCACGTGCCTTCTTGTCGGCCTCTGCCAGCTTGGTGCGCGCCTTAGCCTCGCTGTCGCCCATTACTGCCTGCGATACTGTAGAGCGATTATAGGAGAATCGTATGGAAGGCAAGACAAGAAAATTGAAAACAAAACATGGAAGAAAATCGATAAAAGGCAGTGCGAACTTTCTATCGAATTTTTGACAAAAGAGAGAAAGCGCAACGCACTGCTACAGTAAATTAGTGCTAAAATCGGGTTTCGAATTGTTAACTGACTATATTTAATTTAATCACTTTTTGCACGGAATTTCAGGGCACGATTTACAGGTTGACAAAAACTTACAGTATAGGTAGTGTCAGTAAATGTCGAACACACGCGGTAAAATGGAGGGAATATTTGTTTTTCAAATTGATGAAAATTTGAATTGGCGGGCAGTGGTTAAGCAGGTTGGCGCGCAGCTGAGTATCCAAGTCGCGGTCGTCAGCAGAGCCGTGGTCTGTGTTTAGTCTATGCTGAGTACGGTGGTTGTTCGTTATTGATTACCAATCAGCCAATCAGGGAAAAGTGGGCGGAGTCTTGCTTTTGCATTGACCCCAAATTCCGTGTTTTGTGTATTTAAAATTATCAAGCGCTGTAAATGTTTCGTTAAAATGGTTCAGCATCACCTATAGAAAAATATGTATATCATTTAAAATATGAATCAAGATAATTATTTAAGAATTTGTAGGTAAAGGCAATTTCAATGGAGACAGAAGTCGAATTGGAGGGAAATAATGCTATGCCAAGCGAAGAAAAGGTGAGTGAGTAAGAAAGGGGTAAGGATTCCACGTGGAGTTTCCAGCTGGCAGAAATTGAGAGGGCATACACTCAATCTCTAGTTATTAGATTCGATCCTCGTCTACCGGCTACTATCTATCTATCTATTTTCTTCAGATATAAAAAAATGGCAGAGGACTCTCGAAGAAGAAAACAATATTCGTCAGTTCAGTTTATTCAGTGTGAGCATTCATTATTCAAATTGCGCAGATCTTTTTCGTTTCTTCCGATTCGAAATAACTCTCTATTCAAAGTATAAAAGAGTTCCCCTCTCTCATCATTCTACTTTCTCATTCTCTCATTCTCTACAATGAATTCATCTCTCATTCTTCTTCTTCTTACTACAGCAGCTGCAGCTCATTGTAAGAATATATCAATTAATCAATGGAATCAATCGATAATCTCAGATTACGGTCATGGTCATTATGGTGATGGTCATCATCATGGAGATCATCATGGAGATGGATATTATGGAGATCATGGAAATGCTGATGGTACGATAATTATCGATTGATTGGAATACGGTAGTTCCATTGTAGGATATCATAAGAAGTATGATGCGGGTAAACATGGAGAATACGGTAACTATCATTATGGAGGATACGGTAGTCATCAGAAGGGAGAAGAATACGGTCATGGACATGAAGATGTATGATATCGATTGATTGATAACCGTAATCTTGATTATTAAGGGTCACAAAGATGGTCATCATCATGATGGACACCATGATGAGGGATATCATGGAGGAGATTATTATGGTCATGGTGGTGTGTGGTGTGAATTGGGAAAGGTCGACTAATTGAAATGCACTCAGATCACCACGATGGACACCACGATCATCACGATCATCATCATGAACCTCACTACGAACATTACGGACATCATTAGATGGTTTACCAATAAGATCTGTAGATGCGATAAACTTTTTCTTTACAAAGGAAGAAAATGCTCCCAAACTTGAATTATCGTCCAAATCATTGCAAGAATACTGAGCAAGGATAAGAAAAGATTCACAATAAAATTAAGTTCTGTGAGCGTTTAAGAATCGTTCTGCACATGAAAATCCATTGAAAATGAGTCTCAGAAATCTTTATTCATTCCATTATGGACCCATCGTTGCGCCATTATACTCAGCTTCGAGTATATTCGGATTCCCAGTTATTCCCATTGTCGTCCTTTTTCCCTTCTCATACTCGTCAGAATTATCTTTGTCCTTCTTCTCCTTGTTTTTCTTTTTCTTCTTGTCTTTTCTCTTTTTATTTTCTTCTTCTTCTTTCCTCTTCTTTACCATTTCCTCTTTTATCCTCTCTATTTCTTTCTCCGTTGCCTTTCGGTTATTCTCCTCTTCTTCCTTCCTTGCTTCTTCTTCCTTACTTTTATCTTCTACCTTTTCATTTTCTCCCTCCTTCTTCTCTTTCTTTTCATCATCATCTTTCTTCTTTCCTTCCTCTTCATTCTTCATTTCTGATTCTTCCTTATTCGTATCCACCTTTTCATTGTCTCCCTCCTCTTTCTTCTCCCTTCCTCCTTCATCTTCCTTCTTCTCTGTATCATCCTCCTTTTTACTTTCTCCCTCCTTCCTCTCTTTCTCTTTCTTACCTTCTTTCCTCTTTTCTGCTTCTGCTCTTTTCTTTTTCTCTTCCTCTTCTTTCTTCAACCTTTCGGTTTCCTTCCTATTCTCTTCTACCCTTTTCTTTTCTTCCTCCGTTCTCTTCTTCTCTTTTGCTCTCCATTCAATTCTTTTCTTCTTTCCTTCTTCAATTTTCGAGCATTGGATATAATCTCCAATAGTTTCGATGGTGTACCTCAAATAGAAATTATTTTGAATCTCATATGACAAATAAAGTACATAGTCTGGATAAATGCCATGTGCAACTCGCGAATAGTACGGGTCGGGATCACTTCAATCTCATCGTACCAAATCGTATCGAGATGTGTGAATAATTCTAAAATTGTCTTTTTTTTAACTAAAGATCGAATGATGTTCTTATCATCCAGAACAACAGAACGACACTTTCGAAATATTATCGTTTTGATTAAAATAAACAATTTCAGGAGAAGAAGAAGATTTTTCGGGACATGAATAGACTATTGAAAGTTTACTGATGACAATATTGTTTACTTTTCAAATGTCTTACTTTCAACTGCCGTGTCAGATCTTATTCGACAATGGCAGACTCCACGCATATGTATCTGAAATTGTTATGTGATGAGGGTAGTTTAGTAAATATAATATCATTAGATCACAGATCGTTGCGAATTGATTATGATTACTTATTTCTGATTACATTCACTGCAGTATGGTATTAAATAACTGGGCAAATGAAAATTAATGCATGAATCACATTCAATCAAATACATAATCAATAAATTCATAAAGCACTCACCCGAACTTCATAACTATTCAATTTCATTAGATTTACGTAATTCCAATCATCATCATAAGTGTAATTCAACTCCGCTACTGGAGGAAAGTCTTTGTCCCAGAAAGGCTGGAACGAGAACAATCACTCCAGCTAAATTCAACTAAAAATCAATTAAAAATCATTTACGGTGATCACGAGGAGAATGAAATATTGGGTATCATCTCAAGTCGATTACAATTTCGAGAAAACAAGAAAAATAGAACCTTTCCATCTGGATCTGTGGGAATTGGTTTATTTCGTGCAGTAGCAACTCCGAAAAGTAAGGAAATAAACAGAATTGATGGCATTACCGATTGGAAAAATTAGAATGAAATCAATTCTTTTATTTGTCCTCCTTCTCTCTCACACGAATCATTGATGCAAAGATGCAGATATTGAATGTGGAAGGGGAAATGAAGAGCCAATGTATCAATCTTGCTACATTCCAAAGATCTTATTTCCAACAATTTCTCGATGAATCGTAAGTTAAAGTAGAATTTCAGGCGCATAGATAACTTGCAATGATAAGGGTAAGCTTGTCCTACACATTGAACCTTCTTGCTATTTGTTTCTCATTGTTTACACTCACTGTTCTATTTCTTCTTTTCTACAGTACTTTTCCAGATAAGAGCCGATCCGCGTCCCTTTACTCTTCCCTTCTATGACCATCAGGCTTTTGAAGACTAGAACACGGATCACGAAGTGTAAAAGATCTGGAAATTTTCCGATGAATACTCATAAATGAGAAGGATAATCACAGCGAGCCTCTTCGACAGAGTCTCATTCTTAGCTCAGCATGCTATCTTTTCCGAACACTCGTATATTTAGAAGGCCGAGTTCAAATAGCCATCAAATAGTAATCTCTTGGCCGCCTTCAACTTTTGAACTCAAATATCTAATTTACAAATCTTCCTCTTTGTCTTTCAAAATTACTCAATTTGCATCCAATTTCTAATTATTGATCTATTGTGATCTCCTTCGAATAAAAGCTCTCACCATTTCTCATCTCCTCACTTCTCCCATTTTCTTTCTCCTCCCTCGGTCGTCTATCGAATCTTCGCCGTTGATGATTCTGTAAATATGGTGAGCGATCCTATTTTATTTTGATATCTTATCATAAATACTGTATCTGGCCTTTACCAATGTTAGGATACTGAGCTGTTCATTCCCTGTCGCCATCTACCTACGTGCTCCTTATATTCTAGAGGGTTTACCTTTGATGTTATGGGTACGCTGTAGATTGGTTTTTGATCTTTTAGTGAAAGTAAATGCGACGATCCTTTTACGACAGATAATTCTTGCGAGTGCCTATTGTTTGCTCATTATCGCCTCTTATTTCCATTGCAAGAGGGGGGGGCGCCGCGCAGGTTAACCATTTTCATTTTGCACCGACCGCCCCATCGAGTGCTCGTGTGAGAAAATGATTGTCGACTCTCGAGAGCTAATTCTCGTGGTGGAGTATGTTTCACCAATGGGTCTTTCGTGTTGAATTCTCGGACGGATAAATCTCTCGCTACTGACAAGATCCATGTGGAGTGAGGAGAAGACATACTTGATGGGCCTTCAATGACATTCCTCGATACACTAAGGATCCCGCAGATGGCACTCCATTGAAGAACGAAGTTCGTATGGAAGTATACGCAGATAAGACAGAGGCTTCTCACTCTCTTTCCATTGAAACTTCTCGATTATAAGACGAAAGGCGCATTTTTAAAATTTGATATGGAGAAACGAAGGAGCTATCGAGCTATCGGGTAAATAGGGTGGCCATGAAGTGAAACTCGAACACATTCGCAAGATGAGATTCCATTTTGACATGGATGTCGATACGAAGAAACGATGACGCATCTGCACTACTCATTTCGTCCTATTCGATCAAAGAAAATAAGTCGTTCCACCCGACAAGAAGAATAGCAAGAAACTATCTGAAATCTCTATCGCATCAAGAATTGCGGGAAGCATTAGCAACAATCAGAAGATGTGATGAAGAGTGATGAAATGAGTGGCAGTAGCACTTCAACAAACCGAAGCGATCTCTTGTAATATCATTGAGAGGGACGAACTCATCAATGATCTCTCAGAGCATTACATTCAATATTTTTCAAACGGGGATCGGATTGGTAATGAAAATGAAGAACAATGTTGGAAGGAGCAAATAAAGAATGCATGATTAGACAGGGAGAGGAAGATTTCACTTTCACAAATACATGACGGAAAAGTGTCGACGATGATCCGAAAAATGGACTGAATAATGAAGACTACTGAAGAAAAGGAGAAGTATTGGAATGCTCGTATTTTCTCCCTCTCGCTCTCTCAAGAAACAACGGAGAATGATGTGCGAACTGAATAAGGAGGACCGGCGGGAAATAAATTAATCGAAAGGCGAGGCCAATAATAGAAATGCGACGAATAGCTAATCCCAACGGGCAGTTAAGTGCTAAGAAGACGATGAATGGATGTAGTCAATAAGCATCCACGAGTTGCTCTGATCACGTTGATGATTGCACATGGAACATACCTATCAGCAAAATTTATTATTGTCCAACTCCCTGGAAGATACAATTATGGAGATCGACAATGAAGACTCACAAAAATGGACGATTTCCCGCGCTCTTTCAATAAACGAGGAGAATCAACGTGCTTGGATATTGATACAGAAAGGAAATCATTACATGCAATATTAGATTCATCCAAATGGAAGAACGTCAGGATTTGACTACAATTTCACTCGTTCCTGCGCTTACATCAAGAACGAATCAACAATTGAAGATTGCACTATCAGCCTCCACGGAATGCTTCTTCCGATTTTCTACTTCGTACGGAAAATGAACATTTGTGGCAGGAGCAGTTTGCAGTAGAATGGACTGTTGAGAAGGGTTTCCCATCTCAAGAAGGATCAAATCACAGTGTAGACATACTAGAAGCGAGTCATTGTGGAAATACAAGCCAATCTATTATGACTGACTTGAAATGCATCCTGGAAACTGATTTTTTCAGCTACATTAGGATCGCTCGGGGTACTGTAGAGGGATGTTTTGGACTTTAGGGTGCTTTAGGGTGACGTTATGAGTAGTATGAATACACTGCCCTCTGCAACATTTTTCCCTCATTGACATTACAAAAGGTGTTCAGAATCTCCTCATTCATGATTTTCAGAATACTGGGACAACGCTCTGCTTTTTGGCAGCCCTACTCATTGTACCCCACGTGCATTATGGAGTCACCGATGGTCTGGATACGCGAATGGGCACTGCAGAGATTGACCTCGATTTCTTGACCAAGACGGGTGATCTGTGAGCATTTCACTTGTTTTCGCACACTTTACTGATGAACAGCTCAGTTGAACGATCAATTCCCAAAATGATCTCGTTGAGCGATCTTAGAAACAATAAATAATCCATTTTCCGATTCGTGCCCGGTCTCTCCATCGTGTCCGGCTTCTACCGTAACCAGGAGGCTACCGTGCGACAAGCTACTGAAGGCTGCAGCGACGGCAACCTGCGACATCACATGGTTATTTTGGAGGTAAATTATAGGAAGCATGATTAAGGATTGTAATGGATAATTGGAACTGAAAGGAACCACTCCATACAATCACAAACGATTATTTCGTTAATATGAAAGCCAGTTTACAGTAATAAGATTATAAAGTGTATTGCATTACATATTGCAAGTGCATTCCGGAAAATCAAGAAATAATCCTAATCAAGAAATATTCTTCAGTCTGCCTTTCCCTCCCGTCTCTACTGCGAGTCGTGTCAGTCACTCAAGAATCAGTATCCGATCGAGTTCTACCATCTCCAAGGGTTCGTTAGAAATAATTGAACTGAAGAGAACATGCTCTGTCAAATTTTAAACAAATGGATTTTTTTCTTTCTGTCAAACGTTGTGCCAGTGTGTTACTAGCAGAAATCATTCAGGTACAACAAGCCCACTAAGCCCAATCTAGCAGCTCTGACGTCCGTTAGCTTCAAGGGTTGGTATAGGAAATCATACATCGTTGAAAGTAATTATTCGCAGAGTTTCCTCTCTCTGCGGACTCGAGCCTGCCACTCGGCGCCTGGGCCGATCCTCAGGTATGAAACTTATTCGCTTTTATATCTTTTCTATCCTCTTCACTCGCAGAACTTCTAAAATTCCCATCATTCTTTCAGTACTCCTTCATTCAACGACTGGAGGCGTGGAAGGATTTAATGACAAACCCTCAGTTAACAATCGAGGATAAACACGCACATTTCGTCTCCGAACATCCTCGTACGTGCATATGAATTGGAGTTATCAGGATGAATCCATCTCTTCATTCTCCCTACTTATTCATCGAATAGAGTAACTAGAGAAGCTTCGGAATGAAGAGGCGGCTTCATAATTGCCGCTCTACAGTAGTCGCCCTACTACAGCTTGGCGATAAAAATACTAATGCCTCTTCAGTTCTCTCCTTCATCGATCGATTCCTCTTGAACGGCATTCCTTCTGCGGACAACACTCTACTCACTGGATTCAGCGCCGATGGTGGGCTATAGGAGCTTCAAAAATTTCCTGACAGATTCTCGTCGATTACATGTACCCCGTTAGGAATGAGTTAAATTTTTGAAAACATTGCTGACTATTATTACAGAAACATTCTTAGACCATGGCCATTTCAGGAGCCATTCGCATTCTCTCGTCTCCTCTCCCTACAGGCAATTCCCGCCCTCGCCATCTCACGCTCACATGCGCGCAAGTGAGATTTATTCTAAATTGTATCTTTCTGGGCGTTGACAGATATCATATCGAAAAATGGGAATCGAATTCAGAGTCAATTTACCTTCTTTCAGGTTCAATCGTCGGCTGCTGTTGCCACCGACTCGATTACGGTAAAGATTATCATTGATTCTGAGCGACTAAAATTCATTTTTGATACTCAAAATAATGAATATTTCTCAGGGCGTCGAATTCATCAGCACGGATTTGAGGGAGAAAGAGCACGAGGTATTTGATGTTTTAATTATGAATGCCAAACTTCGAATATATAATGAAGAGGTGTTTATTTTTTTCGGAATTTCTGTTTGCTTGATTCAACGAAAGCGAAAATGTGGAAATTCAATTGTTTGAGAGCTTTCCGGATGCCTCTAGAATCAATTATTTCTTCCAGATCCAACACCAACCCGAGTACGCTGTGGGATCGACGGAGAAATGGGAAAATGACCACGATTTGTCTGGTGCAACTGTTCGTTTTTGATCATTGATTTCTACACGTTGTTTTTTGCATAAGCATTATTCGCTATATTTCGGTTCAACCCTCCCTATTCAGAACTTTCCCGGCGGCTACAAATTCGCCGACTGGGAAGTGTACAACGAGACAAAATTCAAGTCCAAGGCCGCGGTAAGTAATCAAATCAGTGTTTTGAAAATGAAACAACAACAAAAAACATTTAATTCCTACGAGCCTGGCATTCTGTCAGAAATCTCCGAGAAACGTTCATGAATTTTCCCAAGAGATATAGGAAAGTTTCTGATAATTTTTCGGAGATTTGGTTACTGAGTATTTTTCGACATGGTGAACTGCGAATTGTTTTGTACTGAGTGTAATCAGAGGATCATTGCGAAAAGGGTTGTTCATGCTAAAACCACATCCCTTTCAGACTTCATCAGACTTCAATCTCCGTCTCTTCGTTCATTTCTCTCCCTTTTCCTGCTGTTCCTCATGCTGCTGTTCGAGGGAACAAAGCGGAAAGAAATTGGCTACTGGACAGAAAAATTGGTGAGATTTTTTTGTGCGAAATTGGTTGTAGTTTGAATTGCCTTCCAGTTACGATCTAGTCAGCACGAAAAGCCGCATCGGGCATCTCGTTGTGCAGAAAGCCGATAAGAGCAAGCCTGTCACGATTAAGGATACGATTGCGGAAGGATTGGTCGGTTTTAGGATACTAAGCATTTGATCTTTGATCTTTGCTGGTCCGAGATAGTATTCCATGTCGAGTTCATTGCCAATTTCAATATTTCAGAAGGAGTTCAATGCTCTTCTATCGCAAGAGCCATTCGCATCTACCGGACTGTCGATCTACTCGCAGAGGTAAAACTGAATGGCGTATCCTTCATTTCGACAATTCTTGAGATCGACAATTTCTAGATTCCGCCACCCCAACTGGACAACAATTCAGACGAAGCTTCTGGATCCGACTGCAGGGGTACTTCCAAACATTTCCATGATTCTCTAATTGCGACACCTAATTATTCTTATCATGTTTTTTAGCGGAATCAAAATGGATAAAACAAAGATTTCTTTCCTAATCAATAATTGAAATCCATTCCAGTTCGGCAAAGTCATCGGACTCTCGCATACTCCGAGGTTTGTTTTCATTTTATATTTATTTTTTTATTATTTAAAAATTATTTAATTAGTTCAGATTCATTGACACGGTCAAGTGCGTCGACAAGGAGAAGGACTGTGATAATTTGGCCGAGTGCAGAGGATTCGTCATTCCCAAGGTTGATCTTTGATCTTTGTCTTTCCAATTTTAGCTCCTTTGTCTACTCATCAGAGGTGAACGAAATCAGAGATCAAAGATCAAATTGTCAGGTCCCCATCACTCCCGATGAAGAAGACCCCGACAATCCCGACGTTCCATCTACGAAATGCGTCCCTGCCAGCATTAAAGGACTGAAGGAGATCAAGCTAGAGGCAGAAACCAACAATATCAAGGTATGATGTGTAATGTAGCTCATTTTAGAACACTAACTGATAAAAATCTTAATTTTGATTTTTTTGGAACTTTTAATAGTGCGATAACAGAGAATTCGAATCGCACAAAAGATTTTGCACAATATTTTTCAGCTGAAAGAGGGCGATGCCGTCCGAATTGTGCTCACGTCGCTCATGGAGTCGGAAGTGAGTTTTAGTGGTAGGAATCGATATAATTATTGGGGACTAATAGGATCGATCTTACCAAGTAGAGTAGTCTTTGAACTTTGAACTTTGATCTTTGATCCCTTCCTCGCTCAGGTTCGTTGGACGGTCGGTAGCGAAGCAGTGGAGATGATGGATGAGACGAAACCGTTCGATCAACAGGTAAAATCTCCACCCCCCTTTCACATCCTAATGTTAGGGCGCTCTTATATTTCGATTTGACGATATCACATAACGAATAATAATCGATCTGTTTACAGAATAACATCTTCATGGACACTAACGGCCGCGATCTCATCATCCAATCTGTGAGTAAACAAATGTGAATTTACATTTGCACTACTCTTTGTTTATCACGCAGAACCATCTCAATAGTTATCAAAATATACACACAATTCCTTGAATAATTTTTCATCCAGGTGACTCCTCAAATCGCCGATTCTCCCATTGAAGCCAAGACGGCGACAGCTTCAGCCAAGATTACCGTCGATGTTGAGAGGTGAGAAAATATTCAGAGAGTGACCGGCCAGTGAACCCCGCGTAGCGTAGCTCTCACCATTGTAAAATCGTTTGTAATAGAGCCACATTTACCATTAGAAAGTTCTCAAGGGTGCTTACAATAAAATTGCCCATGATCTGGACCCAAAGGCTTTCAATTACCCTCGCACTGTTGCAGAAAAAGTTGGTGGACGGACAACAAGATTTACTTCATTCTCGCCATCGTTCTTGTTGGTGAGAACTGATGTTTTCTTAATTTTCGAAACAACAAAGAGTCATAGCGGACCAGTCAGACTAAGCGAGAGAGCATGCAAATTGGAGAGAGTCAGACGAAAAATACGATAAAATGGTAATTTTCAGTGCTCGCCATCGTCGGAATGTGCGCCTTCTGCTGCTGGTGGAAATGCTTCAGGGGCAAGGGATACTGTAAAAGTGAGATTTCAATTTTATCTTTGTTATCTGCCCAACTAGGTACAATTTCATGTATAATAGCGGAGCATCAAGGGTGGTCAACATACGAGACAATGGTATGGGCAAAAATCATTGCAGGAGGAAAATGGAGCCGAACGGAGAATGGAAGCACTAAGAAGTCCAATAAGGTCAGACGGCGTCGGGGAGAGTAGATTCTCAATAAACTAGACAGTACAATTGATAAAACATTACAAAAAAGATACAATATAGCTGTGAAAATTATATAGATATGGCTGTGTGATCAAAAAGAAAAGCAAAAATAGTAAAAATGATAAAAATTACAGCGAACAGGAAAATCGTCGAAGAAGGACTCGAAGGAGGGCGAGGAATGTAAGGAATCATTGAGAAAACACTTGCTATTATTAATATTAATTTAGCTCCAGCCGGTCAGAAGGACGCCAACGTCGTCGTTACCGATCAGGAGCACGCTAGTGCAGGTGAATATTTAATTTGTCAGACTCTCTCAATTTCCCTTGCTGCCTTGGAAACAACTTTGCAATTTTCATTCTCTGGCCAACCTTAATCTCGTCTGTCAAAGTGATCTAGAGATCAAGCGAAATGAAGAGACGTATTTCAGTCAAATCGGACGATGGCCTGAAGACGGAACGCCTCTCGGGACCGATCTGCAACCAGGTTGAGAGCTCTGATCTTTGATCTTTGATCTCTGATCTTCTTCCCAGGTGTTCGGCATTCCATCGATCCCTGCTCCCGGTGAGGCTGCAAGTCCCGACCATCCCGCAGCTGCAGCTGCTGCAGTCGTTCCTGTTGTTGGAACGTCGAAGGAATCGGAGAAAGAAGAGGAGAAATCGTCATCGAAGAGCTCGACGAAGAGCGATCGCAAGGGAGGTAAGAAGGGTTTTCCCGTTTTTTTCGTAAACTGTTGATCGGTGAAATTGTAGATGTGAAATCGCCCGAGAAGAAAGGCGACAAAAAGGACAAGAAGAAGGACGGGAAGAAAGATTCGAAGAAGAAAGATGGAAAGAAGGATAAGAAGAAGAGTGATAACGTATGAATTCTGTCAATTATTGCCCTCAAAAAAGATATATTTCTCAGAAAGACTCGAGCAAAGATATACAACCTGGGCTGTGGAAAAAAATAGGGATAACGGATTTAAATAAATATTTTTCCTTAAAAAATTGAAAAGGACGTGGATGTCGTGCGGATCTTTGCACTCTGTGATTCAACGCTCATTCAGACCAAGCGATTCTCTCTCGTCTTCTCCATTCTCCTCTTATTCAATCTATTCTGCGCTACGAATGCAATTCCTCGTGAGTTTCACTCGCACTACTATCCATCCCGATGCATTGACCATGCAATTTCAATTTATTGCAGCTCCTGGTGACGATCAGGCTCCCAACGCACGACAGGTAACTAGACACTCACCCAACGAAGGTCATCCAATGCGTACAGGGGCCCGCACGAGCGACGAAGTCCCAAATTATACATCCCCCAAGTATAAACCCGACTCCATTCTGGAGACTTTATCCGTTCTGGAGCCCATTCCCTTCGAGGGTTCCTCCTATGCCAAACGATAGCGAAAATGAAACGAGTAGCGCGGCCTCGTCTTCGCAAACCTCTTTTACCGGCGAAGTCTCCACTGCCATTCAATCATCGGCATCACAACATAGCCAAATTGATGTGAGCATGCAAGTAGTGGCAACTCTTTGTCATTGTGATATTTTGCCGATTAGAGCGAGAGAGCATTCGAAATTAAAATAGTCTGCCATTGGGGCGAGCATTTCCATCAGATCCGTGATGATATTCAATGTCGTTTGCAGATTGGAGCCGACATCGACATGGGACTTGTCGATCAGATCGCCCCCGACAATGTTGATTTAGTGAGTGAAATGAAATTGGTCAAGAGGAAGGGATCGATCGTATCTCTTCTCTCTTTCTTTTTGCCTCACAATGGGATGAATTGGATCGAGTAGCAAACGAAAAGATCTTCATTTTAGAACGGAGGAGACGCTAACGAGCAACGTGATCCTAACCCGCCCGTGGTACGGTTGCAATCTATCTTCTCATTTATTAACCTTCTTCTAATCGTTCCTGACATGTTATGCTTTTGCGCATGCTGTGATCTCCACGATCTGATTAGTTCAATGTTAATCTTGAACTACTGATTTATGCTTTGATTATCTGAAGATGAGTACTGTAATCGTCAGGATCAAGGGATCGTCCTTGAAGCAAATCTTCGACAACAGCTCGTTGATCTTTTGGTATTGTCCATTTGTTCTCATTATTTCCCAAAAAAACTTGCTCAAACAATTTTTTTGTCGATATTTATATATTCTCGATTTGATATCATTTTGAAATAGTCATATTTATTTTGCAGGGTGATGATCTCTTCGGGAGAGCAGCGGCACTACTACAAGCTGCCGCGGTAAGATTTGGATATTATTCCCGAAATGAAGACCTCTTTTTTATTTTTCTCTCCTTATTTAGGAGAGATAAAGAAACGTTATCCTCCTCTTTTCGTCTGTTCTCTCGTTGTCTGTAGATAGTGACGGAGAGAACGTGCGGACTGAGGAGGAATGGGAACAATGTGATGGTAGAGTACTATCTTCAGCAACTGCAGCAGCCACGAGACGTGAATGCGCGACAAGCGGAACCTGCTGAGGTGAGTGCAGACGGTGATGGATCTTTCATCTGTCCGTCATTCAGGTGCAAAGAGAGCGGTCGCCGCAGAGGGGAGGGCTTGGGCAACCCGACGTGAGTACACATTGTAATGACTGTGATGAGTAAAGAAGACTCTTACGGGATTATCCACAAGATACAAAAATGATTGATACTCGCAGCCTGCTCCCGTCTGTCTTCGTCGGCCATTTCCCGGTTACAGAGTGAATCCTCATTTACATGCAAATGTGAGTGAATTGCGAATGAAAATTCTCATTTCTGAACACCATTTGTTGATGATTCCTGGACTTTGTGAATGGATGCTTGCAGGTTATCCGACCGGGAGGCAGACCGGACTATTATCCTCGAGGGCCGGAGCCGCTCGCCCTACCTCCGGTTGATGTGAGTGACTCGTGCATGAGAGAATTCAAAGTTACATCTAAATTCTAAAATCCTTTTTCTCCTGTTCTGGGAGGGATATAGAAACGCTAAACGCTCTTTCTGTCTATGGTGAAAGCGAGAAAGAAGGAGGGGAAATGGAGACAACATTCAAATGTGAAAGTACATTTGTAGGAAGCCGCTGTGAACGGTGTCAATCCTAACCGAGCTGCGTTACCCGATCAGATGAGTTCCCCCTGAGAGATGGAAATGACGAGGAACTCTTGCAGGCTGCTCCCGATGTTGCAGTGGGTGGAGTGAACGCAAATGATGACATCATTATAGTGAGTTTATCCATCAATGAAAGAAGTGACTAATCCGGAAATTCGCAGATTGCTAATGTACAAGGGCGTCCAGCACGCAACAACATTCCCCCATTGGTACATATAAGTTCATTATTGACTGGAAAAATGAGTGGTTATTCTGAACTTTTCTCGTTACTCACCGGTGAGAGAGCACGAATAATGAAGAAATCCTTCACCAGAACAGACCTAGTTGAGACGTTTCCTCCTATTAATGAGCCGACAATTGTGAGATAACATAAAAACAAAGGAATATCCTATATCCGTTTAATAATCGAGATCAATTATTGCAGAACGCAATAAATCCACGCCGACCAAACGGAGTAAGAAGACCGCTGCAGGTTCGGTGCTCGAACACTTGGGAGGGGGGAACGGGATGAAGCACTTTCCATTTTGATTTTTGATGTTATCGGCAAAAAAATTCGATAAGAAATGCTCTTCTTTCTCTCCTTCCATCAATCAATGATACCTAGAAATTGAATCGAATCGTCTTTTTAGGATCAAGAAGCTATATTGCGAAATCTAGTCGGCCGCATCGACATTACAAATTTCCACAATTATATAACGTCGTTACATGTTACGATCCGAAGAAGGTTTGAAGAGGTGATGAAGCACGGTTTACGAATGTGACGCTATGTGTTCAGTTCTCTGGTAGACGCTGGCCAATGTGCACCCGGGTCGGGGGTAGATTAATTGGTGAGTTGTAATCAGAATACACCTATAATTCCAAATTCTTTGAAGGACTGGTTTTACAACTACGCGATGGGTCTGCTCAGGACTTGGTTTGGTTGAGACGGAATCGACCAAACGGGTGTGAAATTATTGGAACGTCTACAAATGAATATGGAGAAATATCAACGACTTTAATAATGTCAACTATCGAGGTGAGATAGAAAACCAGTAAAAAAAAACTTAATAATAAAAAATGATAGTAATCGTTGTTATGAAATCCAGGCGCTTCTGCTGCGAACAGATTATTTTCTAAGAGAAAAATCGTCTAAACGGTTGTATCTAGACGATTTCCTTCTCTCCCTTCGTATTGAAGGGGGAGAAGGGGGAGAGATTCCCCTCAAAATCGTGACCGTCGTCGAAACTATTTAGCTTAAATTTTGACTAGATACTATTCAGAGATCATTGTTTCTGAGAGAAAATGGGCTGGATGTACTCAACACACGGCGCTACGTACGATTCCCCAGTGCAGGTTATTCACTCTATTTTTCTAAATGTTTAACTGATTTATCTTCAGCTGAAGACTTAAGTGGAGTTCGACCGGGATCTCATAGATTTCCGTTTCCGTTTGTGTACTTTCGAGTAAATGACCAGAGACATTTGGGTAACATCGAAATGTTTATTACAATTTTGCATTCATTATTCAGGATTTTTGGAGCATTTATTGGTGTTGTTGAGGAGTGCGGAACCAGAAACAATTGAGGTTTGTTAAATTATCTTGGCGATTTTTATTGAGATTTTTTACATTAGAAAAATAACTTAAATTTCATTCCAAATATGAGATAAATATATTTCAGGATTCGGGTACGGTCATTGCTTCGTTTGGTAGTAATCTCAGACTGGCGCTGGCAGTTTTGTTACTAAATGGCTGTCAATTGGGAGGTGGCGAAATTAAAGCATGCCGGGTATTATCTATTCTACGTTTTGTTGACAGTATTTTTTTTAATTTCAGCGGTAATTGCACCCCTATACCCCTCAAAATGACTATCTTGAAAGAAAAAACGGCCTTCTGATACCCCATCTTGATCAGCGCAAATTTGCGACAACTGATAAATCCTCTATCCTGTATCGAGTATCCTGAATGACCCGCTGGGATGTCAGAATAAATAATTCATCTCCGCATTCGTACTCTCTCACCAGTCAGAGTGACGAGAGAGCACGCATTATGAGGAGTTCACTACTTCATCTTGATAAGCCTTTGCGTATCGGAATTACTGAATATCGGTATCTTCACAATAGATGCCGAAATAAATAAACAGAAAAAAGTGAAAAAGAAAAAGTCACTCGCTAATTTCTTGTTTTTTTCAAAAGATACCGGAAACTTCTTTCTCTCATAACCCCTTTGATTTGACCCAACGAACTACCGCAACCTGCCATTCAATGATTACGAGTTTTCCATTATTCCCTATTGACCATAGACAAGATTCTTCCCTCAATCAGGTATAAGGAAAAACCTTTTTCATATTTAGATGAGCCGTCAAAGATCCGTGAATTATCCCTCAATTTATCAGTACGAGTATTTGTGTAATCTCAAATGTTATTGTAATTGATCTACGAGTGAATAATTTCCTATTGAAATTGTCAGATTGCGTTCATTGTCAGTAATATTGATAAATGTATGTTCTCTTAAAATGTAAATGCATAAATGTATTCTCAATTCTACTCTTCATAGATACGTGAAGAGCATATTTCATCTTTCATCTTTAGCATCTTTCAAGGGATATGATTGGAATAAGTTATTTTATCATGTTTATCACAGGAATCCATATTCAAGGCCCATTCTGATTACTAAGAGACTATAAAATTTTTGTGTCTGTCTGTCATTCTGAATGTATGTATACACTCGCCGACATAAGTCATGGCTAACTTTTTCAATTCTATGTATCTTTTGAACCAGCAAAACAATGATTATGATATTTGGAGATTATCTGGAACGGGTGACGGCCATTATTTTCCACATAAAACGGAATACAAAAATAACCGATATTATTGCATAGTGATGACGCAATCGATGTGCATTATTTTGAAGAATCATTATTCGTAGGAGGATTTTTTCTAACTCCTCAAACTTTTTATGCATAGACGTATGAGGGAGGGCAGCGGCCGCAGAGTTGCTGCAAAATCAGTGTCGAATTTTCATAACTCAGCTCCCAGACGTGCTAGAGACTCGTTCTAAGGATCATTCTGCGTCTTATCACGAGTAACTAATATCCTGAGAGTATGGTCGAGATTGACCGCCGTTTACATATTTGAAACTCAAAAATCACTTTTCAGATTACAAAAGTTTGACGATTTGCCATTCCAAGGGTGATTTTTGTAGACAGGTGGTTTCGGTGCTGGAACATAGCAAAACCATCCACGAGGAAATGATCAACTTTTTAGAGCAATTGCTTACCTCTCCGATCTGTTGTAATCGACTTACGGAGGCACACTCAGTTGGAGCATTTCGATTCGCCAAGTTTGCGCTGGCATATTTTTCTTTCTAACCGAGTTGCAGATCTAAAAATGTGTGACGATAATAATGTGAGGGTGGCTGATTTTTTGGCCAAGTATGGACTTAATTCGACCTCCAGAAAAAAAATTGAAGAGAATGTCTCTTCAAAATTTGGCACTCTTCAAATTGAGTGTGCCTCCGTAAGTCGATTACAACAGATCGGAGAGTTATGCAATTGCTCTAAAAAGTTGATCGTTTCCTCGTGGATGGTTTTGCTATGTTCCAGCACCGAAACCACCTGTCTACAAAAATCACCCTTGGAATGGCAAATCGTCAAACTTTTGTCATCTGAAAAGTGATTTTTGAGTTTCAAATATGTAAACGGCGGTCAATCTCGACCATACTCTCAGGATATTAGTTACTCGTGATAAGACGCAGAATGATCCTTAGAACGAGTCTCTAGCACGTCTGGGAGCTGAGTTATGAAAATTCGACCTTGATTTTGCAGCAACTCTGCAGCCGCTGCAGCAAGCGGCAGCAACTTGAAATTATTTTTCTGGGTAGCCCTCCCTCATACGTCTATGCATAAAAAAATGTTTGAGGAGTTAGAAAAAATCCTCCTACGAATAATGATTCTTCAAAATAATGCACATCGATTGCGTCATCACTATGCAATAATATCGGTTATTTTTGTATTCCGTTTTATGTGGAAAATAATGGCCGTCACCCTTTCCAGATAATCTCCAAATATCATAATCATTGTTTTGCTGTTTCAAAAGATACATAGAATTGAAAAAGTTGGCCATGACTTATGTCGGCGAGTGTATATGTATGTATTTCCGGAGCGTGACATACATGTCACGTTCCGGAAATTGCTTGAAATCGCCCTTTTCGCTCGTTTCCAAGCCTAACTTCTTCAGCAAAAGACTTGTAGAGAAAATTTTTTCCAAAAAATATCGATAATTGATTTCCTCATCATTATGCAATAATCCGTTTTTCGCGTAGAACTCGTCTCAAACTAAACCAAATCGATCATGTAATGATCCAAATGATTCGTCATGAAATTCACGAAGAAATCAATTACCTATTTCATCATCACTATGCAATATTACGTAATTATGATGCAATAATGAGTTTTTTACGCCGTTTTCGCCGGAAACTCGACCAAATCGATAGTGCGTGCCACCACGACTGATATTCGAAAGTTTCAAAAAATCGATAATATATCGAAATATGACGAAATACATGTTTACAAAAAAAAATTTTTTTTTTCACGCCGTTTTCACTGGAAATTCGGCTGAATTGATCAAGTGAAGAACCAAATCTTTTTGACAAAAGTCATAAATCGATACCGTACCACTTTCACCGTTTACCAAAATTGTCGACTAGGTCAAACTTAGTTCACAGGGTCACATTTATGGCGTTTATTTTAAATCGATGGAGTCCTACGTTTAGCGTAGTTCACTGGGCGAAATGAATTATGTTGTTAATCGATTGTGAGAAGAAAATGGTACTTAAAAATACGCTTTCACGCTTGCGTGAGAAATAGTGCGTTTGCAAGTGACTGGTTAAGCATTGCGAAGCGTTTGCAGATGACTGGGATAACCCGGCGACACCTAGCAAACGGAGCGAGTGCAGATAGTGTAGTTTACTAGTTACTTCACAATTGTTCTAATTCTCAAGTATCACTACATATCAGAACATCGAGTACGATTGCCTAGTCAGGAAAATTAGAACTCCATTGTATCCCTTTGTGTGCTGATTCTTAGTTCATTTTATATTAGGTGGGGGCCAAAAATTACAACTGAAAGGAAACTCAAATATATGAGGCGGTTTGCGTTAGGATCAACAAGCCTCAACGGGGGTCGGGAACAGGTAAAAAATCGAAAGTGCTCAAAAGTTGGCCCTAGGGGTTATTTTCGATGCTGAACAACCTGGTATGGTTGATTTCGCAATATGTCCCCTTTTCGCTCCAGGGGGCACCCCCTAATTTTGCTTGAAAATGCGTTTTTCGAATTTTTCTCGCCCGAAACGCGTGAAAAAGTCGAAAATTTTCGCGACCTAAATCAGAATTTCGAGCTCTATCCCGGGGTTATGTTGAAATCGCATGGTTGTTTTTCGTTTTCGATAAAAAGTCGTTTTTTGACCCGATCGAGTGCGGGGAAAATCCTTTGGCCAAGTGAAAGAGCATTTTTTAAAGATAATTTTGCGCTATTGGATGATATTTTTATTTGAGGTAAAATATATTTTACATCGATTGTTGTAAAAATTCTAAAAATACAATTTTCTGAATACCCCCGTGTTGGTGCTCATTTTGAAGAGTTCGTCGAACTGATCATTTTTTGTGTTGGACTTTTTCGTGAAAACGTTTCCTTATGAAGTTACAAGCTATCAAAGTGGCTATTTTCATGAGACGGTCGATAAAGCATATTTAAAGCATATAAGTTGTAACTTCATGAGGAAACGTTTTCACGAAAAAGTCCAACACAAAAAATGATCAGTTCGACGAGCTCTTCAAAATGAGCACCAACACGGGGGTATTCAGAAAATTTTATTTTTCGACTTTTCACAAAAATCGATATAAAATATATTTTGCCTCAGATAAAAATATCATCCAATAGCGCAAAATGATCGTAAAAACATGCTCTTTCACTTGGCCAAAGGATTTTTCCCGCACTCGATCGGGTCAAAAACGACTTTTTCTCGAAAACGAAAAACAACCATGCGATTTCAACATTACCACTTGTTGATCCTAACGCAAACCGCCTCATAGATATCTAGAAACTGTGAGAAACTGTGTTTCCAACAAAATAAATATTTAGGTCATACTACAATGCGGCGCAGCTCTACTCTCGATGCATGCCCATTAACAATGATGGATCGTGGTTTGGAAACAAGACGCATTTTGGGAGGGAGGAAGGGAGGAGCCACTCCAGTTATGAAAGGTCGTGGAATTGGTAGAAGCGAAGGAGTGGCTAATGGAGTGAAGAAGGGAAGAGGAAGACCACTTTTGAAAATTGAAGGGCATAATTAGCTGCCAAAGGAAGTGTATGTGTGTGCAGTAGACGCTTCATTTTGGGATTACATATTTCTGGAGGGGGTAGTAGATACAATAAAAGTGTGACGTCATCGGGGCAATCTCTTCAATGAGCTATAAAAAGCAGCTCGCTTTTGTAGTCACAGTCTCGCCTCTTCTGTAATACGAATAGATGCAATCTCTGGAGGTTGAAAAGTGCAATGACTACAGCTCCCGAGACGTTGCATTGTGTCTAGTGTGCACCGTAGAAGCCCCAAACAAGGAAGGGGTCACACCCTCTCCCCTGAGGTCTCCCTTCCGGGGTAATGAGATTTGGCCGTCGGCTACTAAACTGGGTACTATCGTCTCTCGCCTCTCACATAAGGGTGTTCGGAATAGAGGAAGTGGGGCTAGTGCTTTTCTAGTTCGGAACGAGAAGATTAGATGTGAATTTATTGGTTCTCAGATGGAAGAAGAGTGAACAAAATCATGAAGGGGAAAGCAGAAATAATTCCGTTTCAGATGCACTTGATATCTCTTGCCAATTGGTGCTCAGCAATCGCCATTTGGTGTGTGATTCTCGTGTGTACTGATCGACTCATTGGAATAAGGAATCCGCTCTATGTCAGAGGTCAGTCCATCTATCACAATCAATCAGTCAGGAAATTAAAATATAAACTTGTTCGGCATCAAAATATTAAGCACGTGACATTATTAAATTTTTTGATCTCACTTTTACTCTAACTAGGAAGTTTCAATTACACTGTGGAACTCATCAGTATAATTGACGATAGAGAATAATGGGAAACTCCATCAACTTTAATCTCAATTGTTCATCTTTACTAACTAAAAAATGCTGAAATCATAGCCTAAATGATTCAAGAAGTTCAATGGAATATTTGAGGAGGTTGGGGGCGTGGTCGAATGCTTGCTCTTCTAGCTTCAGTCATTGCTATCACAGGAAGCATCACTGCGTATCAGCATGTCGAGTACGATTGCCTAGTTAGGTATGAATCCTATCTGTCTCTAAATTTTGAAATATTTTTATTATGTGCTAGGAGGAGTACAAGTATTACAACTGATCGGAAATTCAAATATATATAGAAACTGTGAAACATATCCTTTCCAACCAAATAAATTTTTAGGTCTTACTGCAATGCGACGCAGCTCTACTCTCGATGCATGCCTATTAATAATGATGGATCGTGGTTTGGAAACAAGACAAACCCGTATTCGGAAGGATTCAGGTGAACCGCATTTGCATACTATCATAATAGTAAATGACATGCTGGGGTTGTCCGAATGAAGAATCTATCTTTGCATTCTTCGTACTCACTAAAACGTCAAAGTGTCGAGAAAGCACACATAATAAAGAGACCAATTCTTGACATTCTTGACACATGCTAGCGCTTTGCTAAACTAAATATTTTTGTCTTCACAGCATTTAAGAGACCTTCTCCATAATAATTCACCATTTCGACCCCCCTTCCGGACATCCTCCAGGATATTCGAGTCCGACCTTCATAGTGCGGTCACAGGAGAGGGTCGACCCCTTGTTTACAAAACTATATTACTTGGCCCCTCTAGCCTCTTACGCGCGCCGCCACGTGCGCGCGAATGTCGAATTTTGGCCTAAAACGTCATTTTCATATCTCGG
>LS486936.1:0-11340 GCA_900490705.1 Pristionchus arcanus | reverse complement strand
ACCCCCCGGACACGATCCGCTAGGACTGAGATCCAAAAGCTGATATTGAAGTGGTAGGAGGGTCTAGCCCTCACATTGCCCAAACAACCTCCGATTTGTGGTTCACGCCGATACGGTAGGAGAAATATCATAAAACACGATAAATGGTCGAAAATTCATAATTAAAAAACGTGCATGTTTAGAAATATTTTTTCCTGTGCATTATATTAGAGGTGCCCAGAGGTACAAAAAACGACTTTTAGATTGGTCCCTGGTCGAGTTCTTAAAACAAAGTTGAACTACAATTTTGGTTTTTTTACTTTCGTAGGCCTTATTTCGGGCAGGCGCTAAACATAACCTAGGTGTACACTGAAGCCCCCCGGGGGGTGCATCTAAATTTGTTACCGCCAGACTGATCCACTCTTTCCAATTTGATTTATTGCCTCGCAAAGGTGCGGAACCACGAATCAGGTTTCTTCCTATATGTGATTTCGATGTTCTTTTTGGGAATTTTGATCAGAAAATCATTCAAATAGTCATTTCAAATAGTTAAATAGCTATTTATGGAATAGTCAGTACCATAGGAATCGAATAAAAAAAATGTTTGGCAAGATAGAAAAAAACTATTCTAGGAATAACGTTGGTTCGCGAAACATACTGCGATTTCGTCATCACTATGCAATAATATCGATTTTTCGCAATACCGCTTTATAACGAAAATATTGTCCAATACAGTTTCTAAATACTGTGAAAGTTTCAAATCGATTCGATTTCTGGTTCAAGATTTATAACAGAAACAAAAAGTGCCCGAATACTTTTGGACGCTATTGTATGTCCCAACACAATGTATCCGGGGTTATGGTTCGAAATGGACTTGGAAAGTCATAATGCAGGAACTTCAAGAATTTTACGTTGATAAATAGCACCGTTTCCAAATATTATGCAGTACCCCGAGATAGCGTAATAAGGCCTGCGTGAGAAATGATTTTTAAAAGAAATGTTGAAACGGTGTCATGTTCCAAAAAGATATCTATCTGAACAAATTTTCGTGGAACCTCGAATATATTGAGTAAATAATAAAGAACTGAATGTTTAAAATATGAATCATCCAAAAACTCAGATGCATTGAAATCGTGAACTGATTTTTCGATGAAGTCAT
This sequence comes from Pristionchus arcanus, assembly GCA_900490705.1. NCBI lineage: Eukaryota > Metazoa > Nematoda > Chromadorea > Rhabditida > Neodiplogasteridae > Pristionchus > Pristionchus arcanus. The sequence continues at coordinate 10,202 of LS486936.1, read as the reverse complement.
TTCCTTTTAAATTATGCTGTACAGTAAATTCTTCAGGATCAAAAATTGTAAGGCCTCAACTATAGTGTCCTACGGAATTATTTCTTTCTTATTCATTCTAAATATGAAAAAAAATTTCGTGCTAAGGCGCGAGAAATTGCAGACAATGGAATCCATGGGCATAACAGTGTTTTGATCAACAAGTTAGTGCTAGTATGAAGTGTGGAAAATCAACTATTGTATCAATTAATTTGTTAATGTTTATCATTACACAACATAAAAAAAGATAAATATTGAATTGTTGGATACTATGATAGTCAGCCGAGATAAATATGATATTCCTACTTCTTCAATCCTCCTAAAAAGCCCCTAAAACTGTGAACCTTCTCAATTCCTCTCTCCTTCAATTCCTGATCATGATCGACCTCTCCATCAAACAGGTCAGCATTCTTGTGTCTAATAGCTCTTCGCATTCGATCAGCCACGTCGAATAGGGGTTCCGTCTTGAATTCCAATTCAGGGTCTCCTTCAGGGTTGAAAAGCAGATCATTGACCTCATCGGGTTCGGGGGATATCTTGTCCAATTTCGTCGCCTTGAAACCAGCGTAGACTCCGGCAATCTGACGATAATTGAGGAGATGTTCTGGTAGGAAGTACATGGTTCCGTCATCGTTCTTCTCCCTTCTCATAAGCTCCTCTGCTTCATGAGCATCAGTCTTCGCTCCAGTCCTCTCTCCTTCTTCGTAAAGCTTCTTGAGGAAGGCTTTCACAATCGGTGGGAATCGGGTGGATTTTCTCCTCTTGGGTAGGGCCCATCCCATTGGTTGACGTCTGCCATTCTCGTTATTTTCAATAATCGAGTCGATGGTCTGGTCAATAATAGGGCACATTCGGGGTGGAGCATCGGTCTCTAGTTTCACACCAAACTGATGGAGGCCGTAGTCGAGAATATTTTCCTTCTCGAGCATCTGGAGGTGCTTGCCTACGGTCATGTGGATATCGAGATGCTTCTCCGTCAGAAACTCTTTCGAGCAAGTCTCGATGGGGCAACGGAAAAGCTTGGATTCGGGTTTGGATTTCTTACACTGTCTTTCCTCTTCGACTGTCTGGCCAAGCTTCTCGATGTGTTGGGGACTGCCCATCTTCATCCAGAAGTTCTCATCAGAAAGAGCTCCGGCGGAATGCGTCACAACGAGTCTCGCGTCGTTCGGCACCTGCAATATATTCGATTTTATGATTTATTCGTATTATTTTCATGACCAATGTGTCAATTTATTCAGTTGTCTACAAGCTCATAAATAATGCTTACCATTTTGTTGTAGGAGATTTCCTTTCCTCTTCCGATGTTCCAGAAACGCCAAACACGAAGGTTGTTCTTCTCGTAGGAGACGGCGTTGTATTTGGAGAGTTCGGCAATCGACGATTTGGTAATGACGGGCTTGCTAAATCTTTCACTTCCTTCCACAGTGACGAGATAGTACGATCTTCCATCGTAGATTTTACTTTCTTTCACTGCTTCGAAGAATTCCAAGGGAGAAGTGACTCTTCCTCCTGCATCACACCAGTTGCGAGTGATCATCTTCGTTGTCGCAGCTGTTCTATCGCACGGTCCCTTTCCAGCTTGAGCTTCACTGAAGATCCATCCAACGACCTTCATTCCAACTTCCATGGCGATTGAACGAACGGAGATGAGGGTTGAAGACGATTTATACGCTCCTGTAAACAAACAAATATTTAGAAATATGATAACAAAAAAAATCAAGAAAAAAACACAAACCTGCTTGGTCTGATCGAAGAAAGACTCGCTTTATTCCCTTATTTATCAGTTCCTGCAGAGAGTGGCGAATTATTGCCGTGACTGTTGCCGAATCCTGAAGACAGCAAAGATATTATGAAAACGTAAGGGTAGGGGACTTTATTTATGTTAGAAATGATGACATAAATATAGAACCAGTAGCATAAAAATAATATTATAAAACAAATAACACTAGTAATAATATAAATAAAATCTCACTTGTCTGTCCTTCTGTAGAATATGGACAAGGTTATGCTGATAATACTCTCCATCCTTGAAGGTTGTTACATGAGTGACATGCCACGGCATTCCTCTCTGTCCGTACCAATCCGTTGTCGCTTCTCTTCCTCTGATGGGCATGTGCTTCATGGCGAAGTCAAGAGTCATCAAAGCATCCCCGTCCTGAGAATATTTATAATTATTACTATTCTATCCAAAATCCGATGGTTTTCATGGTAAATATAAGCATGATGTTACGGTATATCGGTGAAACGATTATTACATAATAAGAACACTCAATAAGGATCACTCACCATCAAATCATCGATGATCCACTTTCTATCGTCCTCTGATTTGGCAGTACGAAGCTGATGAGCCTTCAGTTTTGCTATCTTGTCTTCCCAGTCATACAAATCTCTGCGCATCACTGCGATCTTTTCCATTTTTTTAGATTTTTTCGCGCTTCTCTTCTCCAATTTTTCTAGTGTGGCACGGAAATCTCCGAAGAAAATTTGAAGAATTTCACACTGGTCGCAAACTTGTGAATGGACGTGCTTGTCAACCGCGTGTTCGCATTTCGATTGGAATGCTGGATCCTCGGGATCGGATAGACCATACCTGGAGAATAATATTATTATTAATCTTTTGCTCATAATTATGGAAAAAAACAAAAATAAAATTGATAAACTTACATCCAGCAATGATCTCCAACCAATGCGGCTTCTTTAGCGTGGACGAGGAAATCCGTACGCAGGTACTGGCGACCTTGCAACATTTCAGATCGAAGTGTTGCGTGCCAGCTGGTCTCGATATCCCTCGAGTCGTGCAACTGGTCGATTAGCTTTTCCGCGTTGTCGAATGCCTGATACGTATTATTTTATTTTATACTAGCGCCTTAGTTTTCTAGAAAAAAAAAGGAATATGGAAAAGGGAGTTTCATTTCTCTAAAAAATATATGACTACATAATATAGATCAGTTAGAATTACCTCCATGGCGTCAGCAATGGTCACGTCCACTCCGTGCAATGACTTCCTCTTCTCTGCTGCGCAGATTTCAATCATTTTCCTTGCCGTCGATTCAGGAATAATAAGAAGATGATCTCCTTCGTCCTCGAGTTCTCTGGAAAATATGATATTTGAAGGATAGTTTTTTTTAAACTTAATATTAAAAAGAGTGCGACAAAAAATTTTTTCTAAAAAATGTCACTTACTTTTTGTATAGATCGTAAATTTCTCCACTTCTCAGCTTCCGCAGTGTATTCGGAATCTCCACCCATCTTTTCTGCGAGTCTCTCACTCTTCTCCTTCCGAAGGGAAGTCCGATCGTCACTTTGTAGCTGAATTGTAATCATTAATTTATGCAAAAATGAAGAAAAGTACCAACCTTGTGAGAAACTCGATGAACCTCTCCACTTTGGCGAAGCTGTACTTGATCCTATGGCCTTTCACAATGTCGATGTAGTATCCTCTTCTAGCGTATTTCTTTGCTTGATCCCAGAAATAACTGGAGAGATTGGGAATATAACGACGAATCTCTGGTAAACTGAGACGAGTGAAGAGGGAAAGGTAGGCTAGTCGGTCAGGTCTTGAATCGCTAGTTTCCAATGCCTCCTTCAGATTCTCCATCATCTGCAGGTATTCCTTCGATCTTGGTCTCTCGTAGTCAGAAGAGGGTTTGAATGTCTTGTCAATCAGAGCATCGGGATTATCCGAATTCATCTGCTTGGCGACTTCCTTGACGACGTGCTTGAGAGCGGCAGACTGTCTTCTCTTGCTTCGTTCAGACAGTTCGTGCCATACCTTTGTAGAGACGTGCGAAGGGATTCCAAATGCTATCATGAGTTGAAGGTAAGCATGTTTCTTTACACGCTCAGATCCGGTCATGAAGGTCTCTTCTCCCATAGGAGGTTCGGAGTGTGAAGGGTGGTAAGAGGGATCATTCTCGTCTCGAGGATCGAAGAGAGGGTTCACATCCTTGGAGATAGATGGAGTTTTCGAGAAGTCTCCTCCGATCGGGGGAGGGCGAATTTCATGGCCGGCTCCTTCCACGTCTTCTTGGGCTTGTATTTTGCGTGCTTCCCTATCGTGAGCGGCACAGATAGCTGAAAAAGTAAATGTATTTATATTTAGCTGAATAATTTTCAAATGTTTGTGTTGAAAATTAAAATTCATAAAACATACGTAGCCCTGGATGAAGCAGAACACCTTTCTTCTTTAGAATCGCTTCTGCTTCCTGGGCTTCTATGCGATAAAGTTCGTGAGAGAGAACCATTTGCTCATTGTGTTGAAAGAATGGATCTGGCATTGAGCACACGGGTCGTTCTTGCCTTCCTAAAGCAGACAAAATTAGTAATTATGTACGAAAAAAGAAAAAAATAAATATATGTACCTTGCTGCTTCCTCTTGAAATGATACCAGTGTTTTCCTTCCCAGTTGGAGCCCAATTCGCGTTCGTGATTTTTGCAAATCAGTCGTTTTCCAACTTCTTCAATCTGTAATTTTGTTATTTCAAATTGTTAGAGGAAAATGCTATCGACTTACTTTATTTGCATCTGTCCAGTCGATATATTCACCTCCGCCACGTGCGATAATCACAGCAACTTTGTTTGGAGCACCATATAAAGCTGTGTCTTCTTCGAAAAACAGTTCAGACATTCTGAAATTACAGAGTGAAGTGATATTATGGGAAATGTACACAAACCTTCTCAACTCTCCTCCACAGCCTTTCACTTGAGAAACTGCAGGCCTTGCTTCCGTTTCTTGAATAGTCTTTCTCTCCTTGTGGAAATAGCATTTATCCTCATCGTTATCTCCCTCTTGCTGCACCATTGAAGATCCACTTTGAGTATCCGTCTTAGGATTGACCATTTCCTGACAAACTCCATTCTCAACTCCTCGTTTGCATCTTACAATCGGGTGAGGATAAGGAGAGAGTGTAGTGGTCAGCACACTTCTCTTGTTAGTAGAGTCGGGAAGCTGGATTATCTCATCAACTTCTCGCTTGATTCTCAAGAGGGGGTGGAGAAAAGGAGGCTGGGGCACTTCTTGCTTGGAGAGAACGGTCATATTTTTATCAAGCTCGTTCATAGACTGGGGATGAACAGAGTCGTTAGATAATACAACTGGCAAGGGAATATCTGAAAATTCGTCATAAAATACCATGTCAATGATAGAAAGTGTATGGTGAACTAACCTTCATGTTTTATTTTGACGTACTGCAGCGGCAGAGGCGCAGTGGCGAGATCGAGCAGTTGGAGAATGAAGAGAAGTTGAAAAATACGAGAAGTCACCATCACACTTGATCTAAATCGAGTGAGTGAAGAGATAGAGAGTTAACCCTGTATTCCTTGAAAAGATCGGGCTCATCCAATATGTCTAAACAGATCAGATTGGATGCCTCCTACTTGCTGTATTACTCCATCCATGCTGTAAACCCCCCTGGCACAGATTGAATAGTTTGATCTTATTAATCTTTGCAATTTCATTATCAGTGAATCTAAAAATTCTTCGAAATTGTTAAAACATTAAACATATATCAGAAAATACACTCATTTTATCTGAAACGAAAAAAATGCGAAAAAAACAACAAAAAAAAAGAGTCGGAAAGTGAATTTTTCGAAAATTCTAAAGTTAGTTTGCGATTACGTTTTTCACAAGTTAAAGTGCGGTCATTCATGGATATTTATGCTTCGGATAACCTGTACTTCACATCTACATAAACTGATTGCAGTTGGACCAATATGACCTTCCAAGTCCATTTCGAACCATAACCCCGGATACATTGTGTTGCAATAGCGTCCAAAAGTATTCGGGCACTTTTTGTTTCTGTTATAAATCTTGAACCAGAAATCGAATCGATTTGAAACTTTCAAAGTATTTAGAAACTGTATTGGACAATATTTTCGTTATAAAGCGGTATTGCGAAAAATCGATATTATTGCATAGTGATGACGAAATCGCAGTATGTTTCGCGAACCAACGTTATTCCTAGAATAGTTTTTTTCTATCTTGCCAAACATTTTTTTTATTCGATTCCTATGGTACTGACTATTCCATAAATAGCTATTTAACTATTTGAAATGACTATTTGAATGATTTTCTGATCAAAATTCCCAAAAAGAACATCGAAATCACATATAGGAAGAAACCTGATTCGTGGTTCCGCACCTTTGCGAGGCAATAAATCAAATTGGAAAGAGTGGATCAGTCTGGCGGTAACAAATTTAGATGCACCCCCCGGGGGGCTTCAGTGTACACCTAGGTTATGTTTAGCGCCTGCCCGAAATAAGGCCTACGAAAGTAAAAAAACCAAAATTGTAGTTCAACTTTGTTTTAAGAACTCGACCAGGGACCAATCTAAAAGTCGTTTTTTGTACCTCTGGGCACCTCTAATATAATGCACAGGAAAAAATATTTCTAAACATGCACGTTTTTTAATTATGAATTTTCGACCATTTATCGTGTTTTATGATATTTCTCCTACCGTATCGGCGTGAACCACAAATCTGAGGTGGTTTGGGCAATGTGAGGACTAGACCCTCCTACCACTTCAATATCAGCTTTTGGATCTCAGTCCTAGCGGATCGTGTCCGGGGGGTGCTCGATATTTACCGATCCGCTCTCTTAAACAGTTCGCGTTTCGATATTTATACGAGTGAGTCGATTGCGAGTATCGTTCGTTTCGAATCGTTTTTTTCTAATAATAATGATAATATTTATGCTATTTCAATGAAATATCGTTTTCGGTGATATGCGGTGTCAAAAAGGGCACGAATCTCTCCTTATTTTTTGCTCTCCCGACTGTCTGAGAGCGTGGAAATATCCGACTAAATATTTGTACGAACTGTGTTTAGAAGCTGAACCTACCAGATATTTTTGCATTATCTAATTCGTTCGTGCAAGCTGTTTTCGTTTTCCAGTCAAAACATGGCCGGCACTCCGGCCGACCAATCTCCATGGCACATTGACGCTGGTGCTATTAGGCGAACACGGTTGATCGGAGAAGGCGTGTTCGGAAAGGTATCTTTCTAATGACTTTGTAGAGTATCCGTCCCGATCAAGTGCAAGCACACATGGGAAGCCTCACAAAGGCTGAATTCGGTGGAGAATTTTGCATTCCAAAAAAGAAAAGGAACCCTGAACTAGCTTTGAGCAGCCTTACAGCCTATAATTACGTTTTGAAATATCAATATCACTATCAGGTATACGATGGAATTCTTCACGGGAAGCGAGAGGTCGCGCTGAAATATCTGACCAATCAACATGCATATCTCGAAGACTTGATAAAGTAAGTTTTTTTCAAATAGTCACATTAAATCACTAATTTCAGGGAGGCTGAATTAATCCAGAATTGTGACCACCCCAACATCCTGAAAACAATTGGAATCTGCACTGGTTTGAAAGTCATCGTAACTGAGTAATATACATTTTTTTCATTTAGCTTACAAATTTATGATACAATGACAAACAAAAAACTCTCAGGAAAATGGCGAACGGAAATCTTAAACAATTCCTAATATCTCATAATTTATCACCGGCAGAATGCTTATCCGTTGCTCAGAAGGTATTATTTGTTAATCATATTTACAACCACATTTTAAATGAATACGTTTCAGATTGCTTCCGGAATGATCTATCTCGGTCAAATGGGTATAGTCCACAGGGATCTTGCTGCGAGAAATGTATTGGTTGGCGGATCGATCGATACAATCAAGGTGGGCAAAATGGGGATATCACTCTTAGGACCCCACCTGTTTGTCTCTAAAAAGCTATAATTAGGAAACCATTAGACACACTTGTAAACATAACTCCATTCACAGATAGCCGATTTCGGTTTGTCACGAAGTCTCGAGGACCAGGGCTGCTACACAACTCTCAAGGATGTATTCCCTGTTGAATGGACGGCGCCAGACGGCTTCCCCGTCCCATGCACCATTACGAGCGCTGCCGATATGTGGAGCTACGGAGTGCTCTTGTGGGAGCTGTATTCCAATGGTGATGTGAGTGGAGTACATAATTCCGTTTCGCCTATGTAGCTATATGGCGGCGATCTCTTCGTTTCACGCGCTCTCTCGCCCACTTGAGTGGCAAAAGACCGTGAAATGAAGAGGAATGAAGAGACCTTTAGCCTCTCCTTTCAGGATCCGTACTCTGAAATCGTTGTCACTCGATATGACCTATTTCGAAGGCTAACCAAAGATAATTATCGACTCCAATGTCCTCCGAAATGCCCTAAGCTCGTAAGATCCTAATAAATAAGATAAATTTGCATCGATTTATACAGATTTTTGACTGGATGCTCACATGCTGGAGAATCGAACCAACCAGCCGACCTAATTTCGGTGAATTTCTCAAAATGCTGACTAGGGGCGATTATCAAAAGCAGTTAATCGAGCCGTCTGATGCCTCTGCAATGAATCGTGATCAGGTAGCCTGTTCCTTACAAACGAATTAAAAAGTTCATGTTTAGGATACGGATCGTCCAACCAATTTCTTCTCTAATTGGTATTCAAGACCGGAAGCTGCTCCTACACATTCTCACTCGAGCTCCAATAATGCCAGTGAGTTAACCAGTTGGCAATTTGCAAATAACAGTCGAGCGAACAAACTGTCTTAGAATGCGAAATCAAAATATGTGATTAATTCCTTCGCAGGATCAGCCCAACCGTTCGTTTCGCCACAGCCCACCGTTGAGACCACGCGAACCCTATCATCCCATTCGGCCGGCCGTCGTAGCATTAAATCAGTGCACGGTTCTTACCTACGGGCGAACGAACCTGCTTGGACGGCCGATTTTGTGAAGAAATCGCCAGAGGAGTGGGAGCATTGGTACATTGAGGACTGGAATAGAGGAAAGGTTAGTTCTATCAGAGTATCATCGGACAAGGTCTCAATAAAGGAACTAATTTTGCACTACACTTTCGAAAAAACCGAACACTCGTATCTAAAATGCCATTTTTGAAAATCTATTCCGCTCTGAAACCTATTCCCCCTTCAGGTTGTGCTGAAGGGTCGCGGTGGACCGAGTAAGCCTGGTCGTTTCAAAGTGCCGACGGAATGTGGCTTACTGCCCTTCAGGATGGAACGGCTAGGGCTGATGCGAATTGTGGCACGGCGGCACATTTCACTCTCGAGAACTGGTAGTATTCATTAGGCTTCATTTTACTGTTTGTGGTTATATGAAACTTGCGGAGTTTCGATTTTCAATCGCTTCAGTTGGAATTGTTCAAACGTGCTTCACTCGATTGATAAACCTCTGGCTTGCACGATATTTCAGTTAATTATTCAAATATGATCTATCATACATATAAATTTCTTTATTTTCTCACGATGTCGAATGCATGCCATGTGTGATCAAAGATCATTGTGAGCAACGCAACTGATTGTTTGTTAACATAATCATTTATCGATAAAATCCCCCCACTCCGAACGTGTGCCATGAAACAGAGAAAGCAAGAGATCAAAGATCAAAGATCATTGTGAATACAACAATCCTAATTCTGTCTATGTCTTGGCGGGTAATTGTAGTAATCGCCCATGTAATATCCATCGAATGAGCGGAAGGGACGGAGAGGAGAACGAGAGGGGCGATTGAAAGCCTGAAAGATGGATAATTGATCTTTGATATTTGATCTCTGATCTCACCTCCTGATTCGCCTCCATTCCCTGCACACTTCGTCCCTGACGAAGCAGACCGCCTCTCAGAGCAGAAGAGGAATCGAATGAGAAGAGAAGAACTGAATAGTTTCATAGTAGTCAATCTACATGCAAAAATAGAGGAAAAAAAGAGCTAACCGAGAAGGAAGATGGGTAGGTACATCGTAGATGTGTGGTAAAGAAGCTCTTTCCATGCCCTATTTGTACCTCCCGAAATTCCCATAAATCCATCAATTTCATCGTTTATGGCGTTCATTAGTGTTGTATCGAGTGTAGTCTGTACTCTCTACACAATAGAGTCCTACTCATTAGCATATCGCACGGACTGTCTAGCCGTCCCTTGTCCTTCCCTCATCGCATTAGCATGCTCCCGTCCCTTATGTATTAGCATACGCATTAGCATGCTCCCGACTCTCAAGTGATGACTATCCTCAGTCTACCTCCCGTCCCGACCTAGGGAGTGGTGACTCCTCTCTCTTGTCTGCTATGTAGATAAACCTTGCTATACCTTGAGATCCTCTGTGTTATGGGACAAGGCAGGCACTACATAACA
>LS486933.1:6041-17972 GCA_900490705.1 Pristionchus arcanus | reverse complement strand
TGGCCGAGTGGTGTAAGGCGCTGCCGATCATTCGAAGGGTACCGAGTTCAACCCCCGCCGAGGCCAACCAAGCCTCCTATCCCCCCGGGGTCGGTAAATTGGTAGTAACCTCGGTTGCGAAAGGTAACCTACCCTAGAAGCGTTGGACCGCAGGGTATTGTAGTCCGTCTAACAGCTGCCTTACCGGCGGGTCCCACCTAGCGTTGTCTTACGACTGTAAAATGGTTTGAAGTGGATACACCATTACACGTTTACCTGCGTGATTATCACTTGATTTCATTCTTAATCATCATCTTATTCTCTTATCTCTTACAGACGGAAGTTCATTCTGCTCGTGCTCTTGGTTTCTCTCTCTTCCACAATTCAACGATGCCTCCCGATGATTTCGTTGCTAATTGCAGAATTCCCATTGAGGAATTGAGAGTGGCCACCACCAATGATATTTGGGTAAGGGGAAGCATTCCATGATTTATGAGATAAATAAGCATGATGTGAAGGTGGTTGATGATATTCAGGTTGATCTCGAACCTCATGGACAATTACACGTTGTTATCGAAGTGCATGGAACACAAAGTGAAGGTGAGAAATGAAAAGAGAATAGAATGGAGTGAATGACCTACGTGTACCTCTCCCTTCTCTCTCATTGGATCACTTATTCCCATGGATTCCTTCTCTCTCATTGGATCACTTATTCCCATGGATTTGGGTGTATTGGAACCTCATTTTGGCATTTTTGAAAATGTATGTATTCGACCCCTGATTGGAAGACGAACCAAGAAGGGATCTTTTTTGTGTAGAAAGTTGGTGTATTGAATGGAAACGTGGAAAATATGCAGAATGACATTGCGGCAGTCCATTTTGTGAATAAAGGAAGAATGAATTGATTTCAGAGACTCATGTAGCTCAGAAGAGAGTCTTCAAGGAGAGAACAGATGCATTCAATGATAGACAAAGAAGAGGAGCTATGAGGAGAAAAATCCATGAGGTTAATATATTTATTAATAAAGAGGAGGAGTGTCAAGGATTTTGCCACTTTTATCGGAGTTTTACCGTGTTAATGCAGGTGACAGGTCACAAGTTCATGGCTCTCTTCCTTCGACAACCGACATTCTGCGCCCATTGCAAGATGTTTATATGGGGAATTGGAAAGCAGGGATATCAATGCCAAGGTGAGTGATGGAATAGATTGGAATAAGAAGAAGGAGAAAGGAGAAAGGAGGGCATGATCACCTTAGTCAGTGTGTATTTCAGTGTGCACAGTAGTTGTCCATAAGAGATGTCACGAAGAAGTTGTATGGAAATGTCCAGGAAATAAAACTGATGCTGTTGAAGATCTCAATGAAGAAGTTAATAAGGTATGGTAGATGAACCATCGTGGAAATCATCAACTGACTTTATTTAAGCATGGACTGGGTCGATTCAATATCAACATGCCTCATCGATTCTCAAATCATTCATATAAAAGGTAAAGGAAAACGATTGTCATGGTGTATGGAGATAGATAATGTAATTTATACTTTATTTTGATAGGATATCATTTTGTACAAAAGAGGTTTGCTTCTTTTGATCTTTATGTTCATGTCTATAAGCTTTCGCTCCTTTCTCATCCATTTTGTGTTATGGGAATATTCTATTGAAATTGTGTTTATCCTCATGTTTTGAATAGATAGTCAATGGTGTGTGAGAGAGAGAGGGCAACATGGTGGGAGTTTACAATAATAGGCATTCTATTATTCGCAGTTTGTTTCTATTATTTAAAGTGATCTAGGATAAAATGTTCTAGCGTTCATTTACTATTTTTATAAATGTATCACTTAAATCTCAGACCAACATTCTGCGATCACTGTGGTTCGATGTTGTATGGACTAATCAATCAAGGACTTCAATGCTCCACATGCAAACTAAATGTGCACAAGAGGTTCCTTTCCATTTGCTCATCTATTTTTCTTACCCTCTAATTCCGAAATGATAGATCTCGAGAAATACGGATGATTGCATCTTTCCACTACACGAATCTTGATTTGAAAATAGAAGGATTCTGATAGAATCTCGATATTATTTATTTATCGGCTCCGTTCTGTTCGCCACTTGTTTCCAATATCGTATTATTTTTCAATTAATTTCAGATGTCAGCGAAATGTGGCAAAGAATTGCGGAATCAACGCTAAACAAATGGCTGCTGAACTGGCTCAATTGGGATTGACGGGAGACAAAATGAGTGTGAGGAGTAAGAAAAAGGTACGGTAGAAGGAATAATGAGACTATCGAAGACTGACTGATGAGTACTGTATTCCAGCCATCGATAATGAGTGGATCGTCAACTGAACAATCGGGAGAAAGCGAAAAAGAGAAATTGGAAGATCTAAAGGAAGATGAACCATTGACTACTGGAGATGGAAAGGGGTGAGAATCACTGGCTAAGATTGATTGTCAAGTTATCATATATAATTCTGTGGATGAACTCGAAATGATTTGTTTTACTTCAGACGAGATAAATCAAATGAAAAGAAGAAGGGAACTCTATCCATTTCTGACTTTACATTCATCAAAGTTCTTGGAAAAGGATCATTCGGAAAGGTGAGAGAACTGTGTATTCCTTATGTAGATAACTAATCATTGTAATAGGTTATGCTGGCTGAGAGAAAAGGAACAGAAGAAGTTTATGCCATCAAAGTATTAAAGAAGGAGATTATTCTTCAGGTGAGCATTCATTTTGAATTGATCTGAGACTGATAATCCTTCCATATATATTTGTATTTCTATTCAGGATGATGATGTAGAGTGTACCATGTGTGAGAAGAGAATCCTTGCTCTAGCAGCGAGACATCCATTCCTCACTGCTCTTCATAGTAGCTTCCAAACTGCCGTATGTATTACATTTATATTCATTGATAATCCAAATCTGCTGTGTTGTGTGATGGAAACATTGATTAAAAAATATTTATTGAAAATAAATCAAATTGTAGGATCGTCTGTTCTTCGTTATGGAATATGTCAATGGAGGAGATCTTATGTTCCAGATTCAAAGAGCAAGGAAATTCGATGAGAGTAGAGCGAGGTTAGACATTGATCTTTGATCTTTGATATCCCCCCCCCCATTCTTTCTTCACACTATTAATTCTTCCTCTTCGTTAGATTCTACGCAGCTGAAGTGACGTGTGCTCTTCAATTCCTTCATAGACACCAAGTGATCTACAGGTGAGAAATATATGAAATATCGAAATATTTGGAAATTAATATGGGAAATATATTTATACTTTTTTTTCAAATTATAAAAATTAAATATTGAATTGCAGAGATCTTAAATTGGACAATATTCTTCTGGACTCGGAAGGACACTGCAGATTGGCTGATTTTGGAATGTGTAAAGAAGGAATTACTACTAGTCGACTCACGAGCACTTTCTGCGGTTAGTTAAGATTGAGAAGGAACTAGGGCACTATAGAGATACAGTACCGTGCAAAAGTTTAGCAACAAATTTCGAATCATCATAACTTTCTTCAAAATTGAGCTAGAGACCCGTGGTTGGGAGCGATCGATAGGTAAACCATAGGAGAATAATGTCATATGTTTTGGGTGTCTGCTCCTCTTCATGCTCATTCGCTGTACTCGTTTTGCCGAGGTGCGGTCGTAAATTATATTTTGAACCTAGTGGGATTTTTTCTATGATCGGAAACTTTTTGTGGTGAAAGTACAACCATTGGTCTATATCATCCACATTAGAGCTCTTTGGTCAGATTTCGCAATAGCGGAGGAGGACCATTTTCCGACACCTCACATTTTTTATGGAATATTCTGCAACTTTCGTCAAAGTCGAGCTAGAGCTTCCAAATTTGGTACGAATCATCAACAAGTAGTCAAGCAACTTTCCGCCAAGTATGACTTCCTATGGTTTACCTATGGATCGCTCTCAACCATAGGTCTCTAGCTCAATTTTGAAGAAAGTTATGACAATTCGAAATTTGTTGCTAAACTTTTGCACGGTGCTGTAGATAGGAGGTTATGGTAATGTGATCTTTGATCTTTGTAGGTACTCCTGATTACATTGCTCCTGAGATTCTACAAGAATTGGAATATGGAGTGAGTGTCGATTGGTGGGCACTCGGAGTTCTTATGTGAGTATTACAAATAATAACTTTCTTCTTTTTAAAGTAACACTTATCGTTTATCAAAGATCCACAAAACGTATTTCGTGCATTTTTTTCGCTACTTTCTTCCAGATAAGGTTATTTTTTTATTTCTTAACTCAAAAGCGATAGAATGAATTCGAAATCGCATTCGATTCTGATCGAGATCGCAAAAATGTATGCAAATTTAATGTAATTTTTATAATCTGCCACTTTCATTAATTCTGAAACTGCCCCATAGCGGAAATATCAATTATCAAGCAATGTACAGAACGATTTATTTGTTATGAGAATTGTCTACAGTAACTTTGTACTGATAGTAACCTTTTGATATATCGAATAATATAATATATTGAATAGGTACGAAATGATGGCTGGTCAACCTCCATTCGAAGCGGATAATGAAGATGATCTCTTCGAAGCAATTCTCAATGATGATGTTCTTTATCCCGTATGGTTATCCAAGGAAGCTGTCAATATTCTCAAAGCGGTTAGTTCTTTACCATTTAGTTCCTTATTCCCGTTGCCTGACTAGTTCATTGTCAGTCTATATAGCATCAGAGTCTGTCGCAGTCTCTAGCCCCGTATTGGGCTAGTATACTTTTTGCTGTGCATTTTTTTCTCATTGCATTTATTTCAGTTCATGACGAAGAATCCAGCGAAGCGATTGGGATGCGTTAATTCGCAAGGAGGAGAAGATGCAATTAGAGCCCATCCATTCTTCAAAGATATGGATTGGGAAGCACTTGAATCGAGGAATCTTAAACCACCATTCAAACCTAAGATTGTCAGTTATTTCTTTTTCATGTTCTCCCTAATTTTTTAGTAGTAAATGTTTATTCTGGAATTTTTTTAGAAAGGAAAGAAGGACACGACAAATTTCGATCAAGATTTTACTCGAGAGGAACCTCAACTAACTCCAACTCCTATGGATATCATTCGAACTATTAATCAAGATGAATTCCGTGACTTTGATTTCATTAATCCCCACTTCCAACCCTAATCAATAAGAATCCATTTCTTCCTTCTCTTCCATTTGTGATCTACAACCTCATTATCGATTGATTTCCATCTAATAGGACATTATAGCGTAATCTCAATTATTGCAACTTGCAAGTAGAAGTATATTATCGGGATAATTGTACCCCCTCCCCCTCCCTTCCCTCTGTAACTCTCGTCCTCCACTGTACAATGACAGAATATTGAGTGATATACTGTCTCCTTCTCCTTCTCTCTAACGAAGTCTCCTTCACATATTCACTAATTGTAAATCCATCGCCTCAATTTATGTCAGAATTATATTAATATTAATAAGAATAGTTAGAGTATACATAGTAGCCGCATAGTAGATGAATTGAGATGCATACTTTCCTCCGTTGTCTTTATCCTTGTTCATAATAGTACCATCTCCTTGCCTACCGTATCCCTTTGTTTCTCTTCGAGACCCGTCACAAGACAAATGACTTGTACCTGATTTAGTCATTGATTCACCCAGTTTTCTTTCTCCTTCTAGTCAATCTTTTGTTATTTGCTTTATCTCTCTAGACCAATCTCGGAATATCTTAAGAATCTTCTATCAATCATCCTTCTATCGATCTTTTTCATTACCGTAGTAATGGTACAGTATCCGCTTTCCTCCCTTGTCTCATTGTACTAACATTCCTTTCCTCCCTCCCTAATCTCTCATCTCGCTTTAACTTCTTTCTCTCGTCTATGCAAACGGATTCATTTTCGCTTCCCATTTAGTATCGATAAACTTCTTCCTTCTTAAAATAATGTGTTAAGATACAGAATTGTCTACATGTAGGTGTTTATTTCCGGATGAAACAAGGAATAACGATAATTTGGTCTATCTATCAGTAACAGGGAGATGGGGATTAAATCTGCAGAAGAAATATCACTGGTAAAAAGTGAGAAAAGAAGGATGAAGAAGAAGAAGAAGAAGAAAACGGTGCGAGAGGTGTTTACATCCCGTATACAGCAACGCAACAAAAGAATGGGGGATATTGTAGTATGAGGAAGGGCAGGGAGTGTAGAATATACTTTAGCTAGGAATAATATTGCGAGTTAATCAGGCATGGAAACATGAATAAAATGTGCATGAATAGGGAGATCGTGTGATATCAGATTACAAGCATTGATTGATAAGGGAAGAGAAGGGAATAGGATACAGGAGAAAGAAATCACACACACACTTACACTGTATATCGAATACGATAATCACGAGAATATTAAGTGGAGAGGTAGTCAGTTTACGATACTCGATTGACTACCGTACTCGAAAAGAGAAGAGGTTACGATATGACTCATACCATAGAGTTGAGAGTGGAAGAGGGAATATAATCTCCTTTCACAATTTCGACAATATCTCTTCTGAACTTGGCTAGATTCTGAGTGAATGCATCTTTATTCTTCACTGTGAGATTACGTTCAATTCCATCCATAAGAGAATCAAATGCCTTAAGATATCAAGTTATTAGAAATAACTAGATATTGAAATACTCTTCGTATATTCAAATTCTCATTCTCTCACCATTCTAAAATGATCTCTCTTATCAGGAGATTGCTGTGCGAATACTTCAGTCTTGAAGGAAGTGTAACACTCCTCCTGATATTGTATCCATTCAATAACATTCCCTTCCCTCCTTATATTCCCTACCTGCAATAGTATCAATCCGAGTAGAGGCCTACTCATACTCCATTGACATTTTACTTCTCCAAACATAAGAGCAGACATTGTTGCAGAGAGTAACTAAAAGGATGAATCTTTCTCTCTTTCTTTCCTTCCCTTTTCTTCCATACCTCTGATAATAGATCAGGATGATTCTTCACAGCCATAATACATCCATCTCCATCTGGTTCAATTCCAACTGAAGATGAACCAAGAGATCGAGTCAATTTCTTATAAAGGAAATTGAGAATGAGATCGAGAGAGGAACAGGCTGATGTAATGACTGTTGGATCTGAAAAGGAAGGGAAATACTAGGGATGATTAGTCAACGATATCGGATATATTGTGATCCATGTAAATTGAATAGGTGTACATCGGATTCATTATATTCTCATTAATTCCTATATCTACTCTATAACCGGCCCCCCTCTCTCCTCTCCACTCACCAATACTCATAACTCCCGATTGAACAGATCTGAGAATGGCAGCAAATACATTGGGATCGAGTCGAGATACAAATGGCATACAATCAGTACAAACTGCTTCCAGAAGATGATAATAAGAGGTCGATATCTTTGTGTATGACTGAAATATCGGAAAATGTAATGAGGAACATTCCCTTTAATTCTCCTGATATTTACTATATTCTGAACCATTAAACTCACAGGGAAATCAGCCTCAGGAATAGCAAGGAAGAATTTGACGAACATGTCTAATGAATCCTGAAATACATTAATACAATATATTGAAGAAAAAGCTAAATGGAACGTAGAAATGGAAAGACATTGTCTTCAGATAACCTTCGAAGGGTTAATCGTGGGAGCATAATAAACTGTGTGTGTACCTGTAGAGAAGTATCTCCATACAATCGAAATACTCCGAAGGGAACGTATGCACCCACGAGACACGACTGAAACATCAATAATATATACAAGTTTTGATTAATAAATCTGATGTTGAGAGGATCGCGATAACTTGTCAATATATTAAATAATAAACCTTAAGAATAAAGAAGCAAATTCCCATATTCTTGAATCTCAATCGATATACATCATCTTTGGGTACTTCGGCAAGGGCGAGCAATCGATTACCTGAGAGTTGAATAGTCACTTTAATCCATATCGATAAGATATGATCCCTCTCACCATAAGCGACGATAATTTTGGATACTTCTCTGAATAGAAGTACTGCACTACACGACGTCATCTCGAATTTAAGTCGTTGTTGTCGATTCTGACACAATTCACCGAGAAAGCGAAGAATCGGAGTGGTCACCTGAAGAGGAAAAAATGAGTAAGGAGTCCATCTCCTTCCTTTTTCCCTTCCCTCACCTCTGCCTTCTCTGGCCACGTTTCCATTGCTTTCTGCATCACTTCAAACATCTCCGGATATCTGTAAAGAAAGAATCACTGGAAGTAAGTAAAAATAACTGTATCGAAATATGAAACAAAACTTGAGTTCCGTTAGTTTGATTATGGGCAATAAACTGACAGCCAATCAAATAGAATTTGATATAATCCTTTCGTAGTGCAAGCAGTGGCAATTCCTCTTACGTCTCTACACATTCCGATTATTGCACACTGAAAGGAACACGAGATATAGTTTGAAAACTTTTTGGTTCACTTAAAGCTAGATAATTACCTAGGTAAACCCTTTTTACTTAATTTTACAATTTTTCCTATAAAGGCGGGTGCTTATTTTAGTCGAATGGCAAAAAAAAACGGGAACGTTTAGACGAAATATCGAAATTTTTTTACTATTTTATCAAGATTTTTTCGAGTAGGCCGGCCTCCGGCGGGCACGTTTTATGTTCTAGTCCAAAAAAGGCGAGTGCGGTAAGTTAAAATTAACGAAGTAATTGAACTCTGTAGTGTTCACCTGTAATTGTGTCTGATCCACTCCACCCGAATTGAATGCATCCACAATCTGACGCATTGTCTCTGAACACAAATATCCGTTCATAGATCCATTGAATAGTAAACGTACGATTTAGAGGAGCGATGAATCTCGTGAAAACTTCATCGTCATCGTTGAGATCTAAATAGAATTCATATAAATGACAATTTAGAGAATAATTGTAAGACTAATTACAAATATATTCGAGCAGTCAATATATTGCATCATCTTCAATTGAAAATGTAACCTTCACCAGTAGTGAGTAATCTTGTAAGGGCTTCATAGAATGTTGTTCGGAATTTCATCGATCTCAATGAAGTTCCCGTTCCAAGGAAAGAGAAATGCTCTGACTGAAATGCATAATTGTATTTCCTCTTCCGTAATAAGTTCTGATTTTATTAAAAAAATTCAATACAAAAGTTCACGAAATACAACTAACAAACGAGCTGATTTATTAAACAACAGAAAAGAACTTACAGTGTGATTGTTGAGCAGTAGTTGAATATCGGGAAGTCGGAATAGCTTCCTCACTGCAGTGTATCCCAGTGAAAGATCCTTGAGAAGAGCAAGAGTCAACTCAAGAATTCGATCGTTTGTCGCCCAGAATTTGAGATTTGTGATACTGAAATACTTATTGCATAGTCATTGTATTCCCTCGATTATACATACATCTTCTGTACGATAACTCCGAGAATATCACTCTCATCAGCGATATTCAATTGTTGTTGTAGTTTCTCGTAGATGGCAGAGGTTCGACACACCTACAATCATATTTTGATTATTAGTGCATAGATAAATTTAAGGGGCGCGTTTCTAACAGTAATAAATTAATTTCAAAATTTGTAGTACCACTATCAAATAAACAGGAAGGGTGATTAATCTCGTACCTGGTCCATAATATATCCCCTTCTGAAGTTCTCAAGTACATGCATGAATGCATATTCCATTCTTACACTTCCTCTTCCTGGATCCGCATTATGAGTAGAAGGAAATTCAAGACGAGAATCATTCAATTGCATTAGACGAATCACTCTGAATTCATTTAAAAAAAGAGCTTAGAACAAGAACAACTCGGATTTAGAACCAGATATATCCACTGACTGTGTTCACTCCAATGACATCGATTACTCTTTATATAGATACTACCTGCTCAACATTTCTCCATCCATCTTATCGTGTTCATCATTATTCGATGACGTTGACTTTCCAAATATGGCAGTTCCCATTAGAGTGACCACCCATACAAGACGACCATGTGCAATACGAGTTGATACGTCCTGTTAATGCAATCTATGATGAATTCAAAAAAAAGCCGCCGTGCCACAAAACTATTGCTAATCTGTGAAATGATAACACTTACATTATCATTTCCATTCTGATAAATAGGAGCATTCTCATCGAAATGAGCAATTAGTAGTCGATAAGTTTTCTCATAATCACATCGAATAATAGATATGATTTGTTCGAAGATTTGTAGGAGAGAACCGTGATCGTCGATTGGATCATCAACACCCTCACTGAAATTATTAGAAATAGTTCAAATTTTAAATTTTTAAACTGTTTGATTCTCCCCGCATTTGCAAGAACATCTTTTTTTATGAAAAGTAGAAGTAAAAATGCACTAACGTGACGACTTTCTCCACGTAGGCAATTCTTGATTCAACAAAGGCTGACACAATCTCGGGACAGTACACTTCCAACTGAAAAGAATTTATAGAAACACAAATAGATGGAAAACCAGAAAATGAACGATTTGGAATAGATAATTAGAAAAAAGGTATCTGAATAATACCTGATGTTCGTCCTGTGTTCTAATATAAGGAACACTAGTGACCATTCGATGCCAGAAACAGAGGAGATAGTAAGTACTGTTAGGAGAGAAATCAACCATCTAAATTAGGAGTTGACAATTCCACCGATTAGTTTATATACTGCATTAACTCACTCTCAAACTTTGAACAGTGAATTCGGCAAGGAGACGAATCATTGGCTTGTATTCTTCCACCTCAAAGGGATAAGACCAAGTATGATTTTATCTACTTCTACGAAATACCTTTATTAGTTCGCACAATTGGAAATTCGCCTTTAGTCTGGCGACGAGACGGCAGAATTCGTGAAATGTCCCCTGAAATGATAAATGTTTATTCATCAATATATTACATATATGGAATCGCTAATTCACAAAATAATTTATTTGGAAGATTATTTTATACGCATATATTCAAATTATCATCTTGATAGCCCCGGCAATTTTTGAGTCGTGAAATATTGGGGTGTCCCACATATTTGTGGTAATTTATTTCAACGTAATATTCCGAATAGATTACAAAGGGTATCCTTATAATTTATGTTGTTATAGTACACGCTACTCCTAAAGAATTTTATCACGCATCTAAATTCGGGAAGTACTTTCTAATAATGAAGCAATACGCTAAGGTGTCGATTTTTTGTGATATTTTTAAAAAATTGTAAATCAACCGAGAGTAAAGATGGGAATCCCCCGGTTGTGGCAACTACAGTAGGTTAGTCTAAGGTAAAATTCAAAACACTAATACTAGATTTTTCCTCGCGAATGAAGGAAGGCGGTCTAATTGAATCGAAAATGGCATTTCCTGTAGAGCACTTTTTGAAGTTTTTCAACATTTCTCACTTGTTAGCTAGCCGCGCCTTCTCAATTTTTTTCTCACAATATACTGCCTAACCATGTAAGCCAATGGTACACTTTATGTAATATTTTACGGAGTTGGTTTATCTAGACAAAATAATAAGTGCAAAAAAATGATATTTATTTCATATTGATGATGCAATACAATTTCAGAATTCGGATTCATTCTCATTTTGACTATTGCCCACTCAACAGTCGATATTAGTAACACATTTGATTTTAGCTCTTATCGTTATTGAAATTAAGCCCAATATGATTTTATAGAATTTCGCACACTTTTTCTTATATCTTTTGCATACTCTTCATGGCGCGTTGTTTCGTCCTGCTATCAAGTGGAAAAAATAGACGCACTATTCTTCTACGTAGTGTACTTTGTTACCAAACAATTTGATTCATACACGCGGAGATAATATAAAATTCCAAAAATATGTGGGACACCCTAATATCTGCAATAAAATCGGATTTTGTGCCACTAAACCTCTGCTATTAGTGTCAGACCACTAAATATTTTCGGTCCCCGGTTAGTAATGAAAATGTATGAGCGCGATTCGTGCACATCAGGGGGGGGGGGA
>LS486932.1:99219-132001 GCA_900490705.1 Pristionchus arcanus | reverse complement strand
TCAAATGTATGGCTATAGTCATCGTGTCCATACCTAGTTCCCATTACATGGGAATTTGGGTGTGATTCGTTACAAGAGCAATACATTCGTAATTACGGCGTTAAGAAACTTTTGCATCAACCTAATACTTACCCAGTAGGAATTATTGCAGAGTTGATCACAGAACCGTTGAGTGCTTGATAGTTCTCGACTCGGCACTTCTTTCTTCACATGCTTGAATAACTTTTCACAGTTGTGTTTCTACTCCATATTCTTCACATCTAAATATAGATCTGGTTCCTCTTTTTAGCACCGCTGAGATCGTGTAGAAATCTAGAGAATTTATAATTTAAATTATGTTTAAAAAAGACACGAACAATATAATAAATACAATAAAATAAATACAGAAATAATACGTCGATCACGCATGGGGACTTTGTGTCTCAGTCTGGCTAGAATGTGATGATTTGTCTCGTTGTTAACATTCTACAAGCGTGGCTTTGAAAGTTCCTGGCGTTATATATTTGAATTTTATTTAAAGGCGTCTTATGGTAAGCAGTTGAAGGGGCGTTGCCAGCGGTTATACGCAGAGCAATTCTTCATACGCTATACGCAGAGCAACGCAGAGCAGCCAAAAGAATACATTTCTGAAAATCAATTAATTAGAAGAGTAAATAACAATCATCCTTGTGACCAGGTTTATTTAACGACTTTTGTTACTATAGCATATTTTTTAAAATCTTTTTCTTCAGGAATTGTCTTTTTTGTTTGTTAAGTAAAAACAGTATTTTTTCAACTTTTCATAATGTGCTCCAGGACCAATCACTTGAATTTTCTTGCGGTTTTATTTCCGAATCAATCAGTAAAAAAAAGACATTATTGCAAATATTACAAGATGAGCAGCTGCATTGCACGGGAGTCGGGGCAGGTGTGCCTCTTTCGCAGATTAGTCATCTGAATACGTTTGTTTTTTCATAACACATCACTTTTATTGACGATAGATCCAATGAGAATCAATGCGTACCTCAAGGCGCATAACAAACGGCCTCGTCCACTTTCCATCCGGGGTAATGCGGTTCATCCGTGTTTAACATCATCCAGATACCCGCCATGCACGTGATTCGGAAGCGCTCAAAAAGTGAGGAATTGTCTGGAGAAATGATTAGTAGAAGAGCAATTATAGTGTATGCTCAATATGTACACGAGCAAAAAAAAGGTATAAATAAGAGCAAAAAATGTCAAACCAAGAAATAATCAAAAGAATACCAGTGGATAGTAAGGAGTTCCGACGTTATGAGGAGGACCAGCTGCTTTGTACCAGTAGTAACTTAATTAACTTATTTATTTCGCACGATAAAAAATATACTTACCTCACTTTCTTCGTTTTATCCTCACAAGCTCTTTCTCCCTCGAGCCACACCGGTTCTCCCACAGCTCCATTTGGAGGCGTCATTTGGGGAAGTTGTCCGCATGGACACGTGCTGTCTGAGAAATGCAAAAATATATAAATCAAATAAAAAAATTATATGTAAAAAATTCTATTCCGCTTTTCTTATGAACCCGAATATTTGAGCATAGCTATCAAATTATTTGAATCTGTTTAATTTTTTGGCTAAGGTAAAGGCAGATCTCCTGGACAACGGAGCACACGCTACTAATATCTTGTGATAGCTTGTAGCGAATTCTCATACGTCTAAGAGCCTCTGTATCTGTATTGTATACCTGCAATCGCACAGGTTGCCGCTTTCAAATACACGGTAGGCCGAATGTTGGCCGTGTCATTGTAAACCCATCCTCCACCGCACGTAGGACCTATAACAATTATATTAACATGTGTGCTTTAGGCCTCCCTTAGAAGAATAAAGGCCACATGAATTCAAGGCAAGTCCTGCGGGAGTCCACTGCTGGGCGTGTGAGCAGGATAAGTAATAATACCTCTCGTCGGATCATACGTGAGCCTCCGGTATTCATCATTGTCCAGCGTCACGCTGTTGCCGTCTTCGTCGATGCCTCTGGAACATAGCCGTCAATGATTTTAGAGCGAAAACCAAAGGGTAAAAATCAATCGGAAATTCGGAACAGCGGTGACTTTTTCCCATCCCAATTGTCTCTCACTCATTCAATACAAAGTAGCGAACTCTTACCTTACAACATAGACGGTCGGCCAATCATTTCTGCAGATGGGCCATTCGAGCCAGCCTGCAAAAAAAAGGTTGACTTGGAAAAAGTGACACTCTGCATTCCCATGGAATAACAACTATCTGGACGGGAAGCGAAACCACAGCCATTCCTACCAGCCTGTGAGTCCACTCGAAGCAGCTCCGGATGCAGCTCCTTTGCGCACGAATCCGTTGCGGGGAGCCCGACGAAGGGAGTTGTGAGACATTTGTAGACCTTCCGGTCTGTGCTCCACGCTCCCGTGGTTCGGCTGCAAATGTAGAGAACGATTCAGATATAAGTTCTAGGGGGAATAATTTTGGATACCGTCACTTACATGCACTGCGGAGCATCATCGGGCCGAACGAGGACGGGCTGGGTCGCATTTGAAACATCGTAGAGCACGCCGCCCTCCGGGCACCCAAGAATCTGAATGCTCTTCATGAAAAGAAGTACCGAAGGTCATTTTTCGAAAAAAGTGCCCTCTTTTCATTTTTTTCGCAGACGTTTTGGAAAATGAGAAGGGTTATGTAATTACCGTAGCATCACCGTGTATCACTGCGGTCAACCCACAGGAGGTCACAGCAAAGGGCGATGGAACGACGACGTTGGCTGCTTCCAGAGATGAAGGGGATGGACATTGCTCTGAAATCGGGATGTAGCCGTACATGATTGTCTTCATCCCCTCGGGCAATTCCAGAATTTCATGGTATAGACAATTTTCAATTAAAAAATCATTGTTGTATTGTCGTATTATCGTATCTGGCATCTAGGAATCATGTTTCTCACCATCTGGGCATGTTGAATCTGGAAGGACGCTGGAGAGATAGACCATCGCGTTTGTAGAGCAGCTGTGAATGTTGAAAATACTTATCAAAAGGTGATAATAATAGAATCTGATGTTTTCATACTAATTTTGCCAAATAGATTGCAATACCTGGTTCCGAACCAATCGCCATTCATGCATGTAACTCGAGTGAAGTTGTAGTACTTTCCTTCGACCTGGAAAGCGATTAACGTGGAAGGATAAATTAATGATCGGGGCCATTTTCACCTGCATCTTTATCAGTCCTTTATAGCATTCCGCAATGAGTCTTCCTTGAGCATCGCAAGTCACTTTGCCAATGAGATTCGCCTTGTCTCGATTGCATGTTGGGCATGTTGATTGATCTGTGAATCAACCTTGATATTTTTCCAGTGAATCAAAATCGTCTATTGTTATCCACGAAACAAACCTTCACTACAAACGACATGGAGAACAACTAGTAGAGCCGCTAACCTGCGTACCATTGCGTTAGGGAACACACCAAATCTCCTTCCCTTTTATATCACAGTTCGGTTACCCTACTCTCCTCGATTCCTCTAGTGCCACAACCTACAGAAGCGATGGAGTGCGGATTAAGGGAACGTTGGCAATGAATGCTGGTTCTCCCCGTTTTGCCATGACTTCGGAGCGACGGAGAGTGAGAGAACGTGTGAAATGAAGAGAGCATGTGAAATATCTGCCCTATCGCCCAGTAAATCGTTCCCGATGGAATTATGGTAATTTCTGTCGACGTGTTCAAGCGAGAACAGATACTCCGAACAGTTTATGGATGAAGAGTACGAATAAATTTCACCCGCGATTTGATAACGAAGTGAACAGTGAAGTATCGCAATGCACAAGGAGAAGTTTTGTTCGAATTTTACAGCTCTCGAATTGTTGTGCCCGTTGAAAGTGTAAGAAAGATAAATAAAGGGCATTAACTGATCTGAATGGCGTTTCAGCTAAAAAATTATACAGGTGCAACAAAGCTTCTCTTGATAATTGAGCTACTGACAAAGTGACAGTATATTTTTATCATTACTCAAATCGAAAACTTTCTCGAAATCATCAATGACAGCACTAATTTCGAAATTGAAAGATGCAATGTCCTTCACAATCAATGCGAGTGCAGTTGAATCGATATAATCTTCCGAATATTCAAAATCGTTCAGCAGTGCAACTTATTCGTTCGTTTATCCGAAGAGTAACTGTTCGGAGTTTCTCCTCTCTCTGAAAACGAAGAAATTATCATAATACCCTCGAGAACGAGAACGATTTACTGAACGAAAGTGCGCAAAAAATTTGATCGTTCTTTTCATTTCACCCGCTCTCTAACTGACTTATCGTCCCGAAAAACGTGTTAGAATGAGGAGAAAATGAATTCGTTATCGATTCTCCCCTCTATTGTGCAGTCCCTCGTTTCTCTCGGTTTAGACATCACAGAAAATTGGGAGAGTTGAGAATCAGGAATTTGATGAGCTCCGCTATAAAAGGATGGGGAATACGAAGAGTTCCATCCGACAATGGTGCGCTATTTAGCGACTCTAATTGCAATTCTTCATGTTGTGTCGAGTCAAGGTTTGTAATTGAAAATTTGCAAAAATGAAGAATTTGATTTTTGTTTTTGGTTACAATGTGGATTCGTTTCAGTCCCTCCAACTTGTTCAACATGTAATCGAGACAAGGCAGCTCTCATTGGCAAAGTGACTTGCGATAAGGAAGGAAGGCTGAGCACTGAATGCAGTAAAGGACCGATTCAGATGAAGGTGAAAATCGGTTACAATTAGAATATTATTTTATTATCGTAATTCATTTTTCAGGTTGACGGAAAGTACTACGCCTTCAACCGGGTCACTTGCATTGAGGGCGAGTGGTTCGGAACCAGGTATTATTAGTCATAATGTAAAAAAATATAATCATTATCGTGAAATATGGGCGGATAAGATTTTACGATTTATTTGAATATTTCCAGTTGTTCTGGAGTTGCGGTATATCTGTCTGCGGTATTGCCCGAGTCCACGTGCCCTGATATCGATTTCCCCGAAGTTCAATTGCCAGGTATTTTTGACATCTAATTAGTATGGTGCACTGTCTACTATTTATGAGCTATTTTGCAGAATCGAATTGCACGGTCCGACCAATTGGCCTTCCGGATCTGTATGATCAGAACTTTGCTGGACTCCCTAAGGTGAGATAATTTCGCCGAATAGTGGTGCAAAACATTCTTTGTTATGTGATGCTTGCAGTTTTGAAGCTACAAACATTTGCCTCGTTTCATTTTCACAAAAACAATTAATATAGTCCGATGAACCCAATCAATATTCATTGAAGGTAGAAAGAAATATTCATTTAAGGTCGATTCCGATGGTGATTGGGGGTGTACCGATCAAGAGCAATGGCAAAAGTATGAGTTTTTAAACGTTGAAACGGATTTCGTTTTATGTTAAACACTTTGAATTAAAATTCCACTCGAAAATGTACTTTTTTCCGATTCCGCCATACCGACTCGTCGACCTCTAAACTTCACGGAGATTTGTACCTTCGCCAGGATGACAAAATATATCGCGTGAGTATTTTCGGAATTATAAACATGATGTGACTGAAAAAAATGGGAGCATAATTATCGTGAGATTATTTTCCATTTCACGCGTATCTGACCTTTGACGCAAACCAGCACAGTTCATTTGCTGAGCATTTCAAACGTGCGATACGTTCAAGCTTTTTAATATCATCTTTTCAGACTGGTTATTTGAAATGCATATTGAATCCCTCTTCTGGCAAGTACGAACTATCGGGGGGCGGTGGGGCGTTCTACGGAACAAATCAGATCGAGTGCCTCTACAAAAGTTCGTCTTTAGTTGTTTTTGGGTATATAAAGTTAAATCTTGCAGAATGCCCGCAGTTTCTCTCCTACAACAAGGTCAACGGAAGATGCGAGCGTAAGTGATACACTACTAAAAATATTGTTTGTTTGATATATTATTTATATATTTAGCCGATGACGCAAACGCATGCGGATACGCACAAGTCTACGATCAATGGAACGAACTCAAGAACTCATATCCGCTCCCCCGCGAGAGTACCACGAACATTCCAGCAAATGTGAGCTATGAAGTTTTATTCTTACAGGAGGCCTGGGACAATGCAATCGCTGCAAGTGAAATTATTCAATCAAACATAAATAAGAAAAATTAATATTTTGTATTTTAGTGCACACATCTCATCGTTTTCCCGGGCTGCAAAATCTCCGTTTACGGCTCGAAATTATTCGCGAATAGCGATAACAAGGTGGGTGCGACCTAGGAATGTCAATCCAAACAGTTTCGTTCGGAACTATTTTTTTCCGAAATTCCGGAATGCTTGACGAGAATTTTGCAGATTCCTATAGTATTCGAGCAGTCTTTCGGGCTATCGACAATATACAGTTTCAAGGTAGCTACACAGCTCAAAACGTGTTCATTTCTCATTTTGTAGTATGACGGCAATTTCGCTGCCTTCAACCTTCCTAACTCAGTAGTTTGCGAGAATGACGGAACTTCCAAGGTATGAAAAAGGTTGCCTATAATAGATTCAAATGTTTTATATGCATTTTCAAAGTAAAATCAGTAAAGACGTTCGATTAATCAAATCGGCAACAAAATACCGAGCAGTTTGCAGACCGCCCCTGTTCTCATTACCGACCTTGGTGTTTACGACTACAAGGTGTCGCATGAGAGCAGATACGTGAGTTGCATTTCCTTTTTATCTGTTTTTGATTTATTATTTCGTTTAATTTAAATTTTAAAAAAAATACAGTTCTCAATGCCAATCGGAGAACGGGCTTCGTTTATCCTGACCCATTGGAATAAAGCACTGGAACCGGGACTCTCCTTTTCTCTTTCCGGATCAGGATCTGGCATGTTAGTGGTGCAATCTATTTATTCGTACTACATCATTCATTTTGAAGATTGAACGTTTACTTCGGAACGGATTGGAATTTCCTCGTCTCGTTGGATTTCACGACAAAAAAACTATCGTATAACTTTACTGTAAGTTGATTTACATTCGCATTTTTGTGATAAAATTATATCCGTTCGTATTATCTTAATTCAGAAAGTTACGCCAACCGTCTCCGGAGAGCGGAACCTATTGATCAATTCGGCGACCTTCCATGTCCGATTTGTGTATGAACCGCCCTAAGAAATGTTCACTGACCATTAAATGGTGCTTCAGAATCGCTGAGCTCGATTTGCTGGAAGTATACACCGACGGGCGGCTCGCTTTTAGATATTCCGATGCGCGCCTGAATTTCAAAGATTTCTTGGTACGATTATTATTAATTCTCCCTTGAACTTGAATTTTTTTTAGATCAACCGTACCAACGTGGCTGTTGACAAATGCGATTTCTTTGGTTAGTATTTTATGTTTGCATGGCTGAAATGCAAGAAATGCATAGCAAATTGATCAATTTTCAGTGCCAAAGAGATGCGGAAAAGGGCATAAGTTCAGCGCGAAAACGGGAGATTGCGAATGTAGGTTGCCCTATGTCGATATTGAAGCTCGATCTATCATGATATCACTCTCAGGGGACTTCCCCTCGAAGCAATGTGCAATTATCACTGATGTGCGTACTGGAATGGATGCACGGGCGGAAGCGTGGATTCATTCGAACACCATTCCTGAAGACTTCAAATATAAGGTACCGCATATTTAAAAAAAAACTCAATTATACAAAATTTCAACGAGAAGGAGATATGCCCGTTCCAGACTTCCTTCATTGAAGTGAGACAGGGCTGCATTGCTTACGCTTATGACGGATTGGACAAAGAACCTAAATGGATGAATCAGCCTCAATATATGAAAATGAATTCAGTACTCAACCACGGGAGAGGCAGATACAATTTCCTAAACATGCAGGTGTGCCGAACGAAAAAAAATCTATTTCATCGAATATTTTAGTCTGGCACCTGTAGTCAACTCGAGAAGGGATTGAAGAATATTGAGTGCTACTGTAATGACTACAACAAGGTACGCTTGTCTATAGAGTTCGAAATACGGGTAATCTTCTCTTCATTTTACACACTCTTTCGCCTCTCTGACCGGTGAGAGAGAGTGTGAAATGAAGAGACGATTACCCGTATTTGTCGCTTATAATTTTATGATTTTTTTTGCAGAATCCAGTTCATAACGGCGAGGTCTTTGACGCCGACAACCTGCTTACGTACGAAGTGGCCTATATTACTGTCGGAGACCATTTCGTTTTCACCGCGCAACTAGGAGTAACAACGTAAGAACTCTGAAAATTTATATTCGGTGAACACGAATTTCAGTCCAATGGCGCAAATGGCGCTGGTCGCTAAAGATGGTAGTATGCCGCTCGTGCTCTTCATGGGAGATGGAAAACTGATCGCCGATAATAAGCCTAAAGTACGCTAACCTAAGGAAAAATCAATAAATTATTTCCTTATTTTTAAGGACGGCTGTTTCGAAAACGATCAGGTCATGGCTAATGTGTTTCCTGTTAAGCAGGGAGATTTCTTTGAATGCAGAATAAGGTTAAAATTACTTATACAGATTAATTACAAATTCTTGTATTTTTCAGAATGACGCTTACGGGCTTCCAAATTTACGTCAACGGTGTACGTGTAATGGAATATCCATATCGAAACGGATTCACGGATCTCTTAAATTTTGGCACAATTGACAAAGCTCGCGTATGACTATTATTGCAGTATCATATTTTTTCATAATTCTCTATTTTCTAAAGGAAAAATGATGATTTTTTTAAAGTTTATCAATGGCTTGTATCTCCGGAGCTATCGATCGGACAGAGAAACTATGGCCATGGGCACTCCGCTTCATCATAGTCTTGAATGGCTTGACGATCCTCTCCGTTTTGGTACGTTTTAGAATTGTTGTGATCTTTAATGTGGAAAGAAATAATGGAAACTACAACAGGCGACTACGTTCACATCAACGGCATCACTACTGTCCCATTCAGCTTCTCACTGTGCTTCTATGACATTGATGATCCAATGTCTTGGTGAGTGTTGTGAACTAGGGTTGGCCAAACGAGGTTAACGGGCTCGCAATAGGGAGAGGTCACGTAGCGGGCTCGCAACGATAGAGAGTGCGTAGGGGGGGAGGATAACGAGCCCGCAATGCCTCGCATCGCCTCACAACGAGATCGGAAGGCACTCTCTCCCTTTCGCAAGCTCTCTCGCCACGCTCTGCCCTTCCCATCTCATAACGAGGCGTTGCGAGGCACTGTGGGCTCGCAATCCTCCCCCACCTGTTACGAGCCCGTTATATCGTTACTGAAACAAGGACAAGACGTGTCAAAAAAATTCGAGTCTGCAATACGAGGCGCCGAGTCGCCGTCTCTTCAGTGCTAGAGCGCGTAAAATGAAGAGACTGTGATCCGTATTGCGTACTCTAATCGAAATCGTGTTTCAGGAACCAACCACAGTTCAGCGTGGAAGCAGATGCCCAGCACAAGGTGAGATTTTGGAAATCAGGAAAAAATAGCTGCCTCACTTCCAGAACCCTAATGATCATTGACAAGCTAAATTTATCGCACACTTCTTTAATTCAAAAATGATTTTTTTTAGATCGTTCAACGCCTAAAGACGAAAAATGGAGACAAAACATTGACCAGCACTACTTCACTCGTCGCAGGAGTCGAATTCGACATTGTTCTCGTGAACAAACCTCACAGCATCGAGGTTGGCATTTTATTCAGAAAAAGCTGTTTATTATGCTAACGTTGTAAGGTGAAATGTGCGCACTCTTCGAAGGGCAGTGTAATGGGTGTGCACTTTTAAGAGTGTTTGGGTGCATTAAATGAATCGACTAACCGTAGTTTAGGTCTACGTCAACGGCGTTCTTCTTCCGGTGATAGGCGAGAATATTCAACAACCGGAAGTTAAATACAACGCGGCACAAATATATGGCCCTCTCGAGGTGAGTAGAAACATGGAGACATACCTAGCTATTGAGTCACAACCTTCTAAGATAACATGTCGATTAAAATAATCATGCAATCGAGTATTTAGGCGATCTTGTTCGATCTTCGCAGAGGTCCGAAGAAGATCGAAGGTTCCCCCGTGTGGAGTGGTTAATAGTGTCTCGTAATTATGATATCGTATGATGATTTCCCGCGTAATAAACAGATAAATTGCTTCAACACACAGTTCTAATTCGTTACGCCCTACATAATCACACAACTGTAAATTTTTCATTGAAATATGCTTCTTCAAATAATCGTTGTTGTCTAAACATGGCTTCATTTCTGAAATATGATCGAATGAGTGCACGAGGAACGAGTGCAGGTGGGATGAGATCGCACTTTGGAAGTCGGAACCTGCACAAGACACTGTTGATTTTGTTGTCTGGAGCATCGTGGAGCGGCTCCTGAAAATGGTCTTTGTCGCTCCCGAAAGTCCACGTTAATAGATCAAGGGTAGATTAAGGGGCTCGAGCAATGGTCTAACACTCTTGCTTTCCGCTGACCTATCTTACCAGAGCAGCGTGGAGCAGTGCTGCTCAATAAGGTGATTACGCGCTTCGAACTGGGACCAGAAACTAGTAACACAGCAGGACCGTCAGCGGTAGCCTAATTCTGCATCTTCGGAGAATATTCTTCGCTCCTCCTGCTCACCAGCGCTCGCTCGATCGATATCCCTACCGTAATCAAGGCGAAAAAAAATGATAACTGTAAATTTGGAATACTTTGTTGTCTCCATCGCATTAGTCATACTTTTTAGAAGCTCCAATCTGTAGTCAATGAATCTCGACCGAATGTTGTGTTCGCTGTCCTAAGCAAAATATTAGAATCAATTTATCTTCAAACAACAAGAAACTCTTGATCTGATCGTGACTCATAATATTATGAAGTAGAATTGGAATTTCGTATTGCCTGGGACAAAGTCGAAATCCGCGATGAAACGCATAAAATTGCAGATGAATTTTAGCACTCCTCCTATATATAACTGCAATTGAGCAAAGTAGTGCTAGGTATTCTTTGTAGAACTCGAGAAAAATGAAACACACCATTTCCTGTCAGTTGTAGAAAAGATTGAATAAGCATCACATGGTTTTCACAAAATTGATAGAGCAGATTTAGGCAGCTGAAAATCTTTCATTACAATAATTACAATGGAATGGAAACAAAAGAAAAAGAAAAATAAGTTAAATACTGTGATGAATAGGGAACACGTGAAAATGAGAGTAAGACACGTGAAAATGTGAGTAAGAGGAGAACTTGTGATGCGGAACTCATTTATCGAAAGGGAAAATGGGAAGATCGGAGAGACAGACCAAGAGAAGATCGTATTAGAGATACGAAAAGAGAACCCAACCTTTCAATGCCAACTCACCACGGAACGCACTACAAAATTCACTTTCTGCGCTCAACACGCAAAGTGGAGGCAATCATCGTGTTATGTCACGGTGGATAAAAAATTGAAATTCAAACTGAAATCGGACTAGGAGAATGCGAACACCCATGGGTAAGCTTTCAATTTGTTCGGCATTTGTTCAGAATTATAACATCGTTTCCATTGGAGATGTCAGTTGGGTGCACCGATCAGCGCGCATAGAACTCGAAATTCGTCCCGATTGATGGCCTAACGACAATGATGATGGAAAACGGATGAGAAGCTCGCCAATCTCTTCGCTCAATTCATGTTATCGTTGGCGCTGGCCTTTGATAGCTGCTGCATAAAGATTGCTTTTTTGTAGTTCAATCGAGAGGCATTCGCAATGTGAACGCTGCAATTGTATGCCGCATCAGCATCGTTTTACCGAGAAAGAATTTTGGTTCGACCTCTTCGAATTATAGTCGGCATGTGTATTCATTGATTTTTTGTCCTTGAGCAAATCCCTGGTATCAGCTGGTATGACCTTTGCCTTCGATCTTCAGACTAAGGTTGCCCTCTCCCGAGCTTGATCGGCTGAACACAAATTTGAGCGGGTTCAAATTTGATTCGATATCAGTATTAACGATCGATTCTTTAGTTACATCCACTGTTGATGTTCACATATTTGGGCGAAAATTTCCGTTTCCGTTCATCCGAAGAGACAGTGTTCGGAGTTTCTCCTCTAACTTGAACACGTCAAGAGAGAAATTATCATAATCCCTTCAAGATCAAGAACGATTTACTGAACGAAAGTGCTAAAAAAATAATCGTTCTCTTCATTTGGTTCGATCTTTCTTTCGCTTGTTCATAGAGATAGCAAGTGAAACTAGGAGCCACCCATGTTCATGTCAGTATTGTACCAGGCTGATAAAGTCTCCCTCCCAGGCGAGACATCAGAGAGAACGAAGAGACATGGTAATCGTTTGGTCTCCGAAATGCACTATAAAACGAGCGGCAATCCAGATTCTTCCATACGACAATGTTACCCAGCTTAGCGGCTCTACTGACTATTCTTCATGTTGTCACCAGTCAAAGTTAGTCTTATTTTTACCTTCGAATATTTATCAATAATTGACTTTATATCTATAATTGATATCAGTTCCTTCAACCTGTTCAACTTGCAATCGAGACAAGGCAGCTCTCATCGGCAAAGTGACTTGCGATAAGGAGGGCAGGCTGACTACTGAATGCAGTAAAGGACCGATTCAGATGAAGGTTGGACCGCTCAGTACTTGCTTTAATCACCAGTACTAAATCCTGTTACAGGTCGCTGGAAAGTACTATGAATTCAATCGAATAACATGCATCGAAGGCGAATGGTTCGGGACCAGGTACAGTTATTTTCTCAGTATTTTTATAAAAATATTCTTCTGCACAAAATTGTTAATCGATAATAATATTTGATAGTTGCTCTGGAGTCGCAGTCTTTCTCTCTGCCTCCTTGCCCGAATCGACTTGCCCCGATTTGGACTATCCCGAAGTTCAACTGGAAGGTGAGCCTCTCTTGAGTTCGGTTGATTCCTTCCAATCATTCGGGTTCTCTTATTCGAATTTGTGGCAACTTCTGAATATAAAAATTGTGCACTCGTTCACACTATGCATGTAAAAAAACCAAAAAAAAAGATTCCCCAAAAAAAAGATTGATTTCAGGAACAGAATGTGGGATTCGATCGATCGGTCTTCCCGATGTATACGATCAGAATTTTGCTCAATTCCCTGAAGTACGATTTGTTTTAAATCATAGTTATAATTTTCAATTATAAAATAAAGAGAAAAAGGCGTATGAACAGTATGAAAAGTTTTTTAAAAAGCTTTAGTACTTTTTTCATTATAAATGAAAAATGTCTAAAAAAAAATTGCAGCTCACTGCATGGGGATTTCATACTTGTGAGGACAAACCTCATTGGAACAAGTAAGCAATATTTTCATCATTTTCTATCTAATTGTTGTAGCTTCTTTATTGTTTCACCCTCAGATTCCGTCAAACAGAAAAGATCCACGAAAAGGAATTCGGAGGAATGTACATTCGGAAGGACGATGGTATCGAAAAGGCAAGCTACACCACCAGAATCGATTTCACACTCCGCACACCAACCCCCTCTATTTCACTTCCTCTCTTTCAAACCTTACACCGATTCTGACGGAAACGGCTAAGGAAACACCAACAAAAATGCTTTGAGAATATTTTTTCCAGCTCAACGCAAATCTCAAATGCGTAATCAACCCGGCTACTGGCAAGTATCAACTGCAAGCCATTCACACATTAGTACAGGACTATTTCCTCGAGTCAAACCAAATTGAGTGCCTCTACTCGAGTGAGTCTCGTTGAATTCATCAATATAATTTGAAATATCAGAATGCCCGCCCTTTCTCTCCTACAACAAGATCTCCGGAAGATGCGAGCGTGAGTCTTAAGTGCATTTCAAAGCTTTGATCTTCGGGCGTTTGCTACATAACGGAAAATACGTGAAAACTAGTGGAAAATATATATATATATATATATATATTCGTATTAAAAATATTTATTCAGGTATCAATGTGAACGCATCTGGATACGCGCTGGTCTACGATTCGTTCAGCAAAGAATTTGTGAATTACTATCCACTACCCGCTAGCGAATGGAATGCAACTATTCCATCAAATGTTAGTCATTTAATTAAATGCCCACGCTATTCTGCAACATTCCAGTGTACTCATATCGTCTCATTTCCTGGATGCGAAATTTCTGTCTTCGGTCCAAAGAAAGCCTCCTCGAATCCTTATCTCTATAATGTAAATGATGAGTTTAAATAAAATAATATTTGTTTGAAATTGAGTGCGAATAACGAAACATCCTTAAAATTAGACTAAATTTGAAATAATTGCAGGAGCCGATCGTCTATCAACAGACCTACGGATTGTGGGCAATCTATAGCTTAAAGGTATTCTATTTCTTTCAAATATTTCAGACGAAAACCTTCTATTGAGCAGATTTTATGGAGTTGGTCAATTGCAGGAACTGGACTACAACCCTGCCTTCAACCTTCCAGCCTATGTCGAATACGGATGCTACCGAGAAGTTGGTTTACGATTGCTAAATTTTGTAAATTTCTTAGCGTTATTTTCATTGCAATGAAAAAATCGGACTCTTGATTGAACGAATTTAATCAATTTTTTTGTGTACCATTATAACACACAAATGACAAAAAAAACGAAAACTTAGTTACCGATTTCTAGACCGGGTCCATTTTTTAGGCTAACTTTCGAGTAACTTACTTGTACTATGTAAAGGTCAAAAGGTAAAGGTCATCCCATTAATCAAGTGCCTTTACGGAATTCACATAGTACAAGTTCCCCCCCCCAAGCTTGTACTATGTGAATTCCGTTATCAAGATAAGTGACTATTCAGGATGCTCCGTACACAGACGAGGCGGCGCCGCGAGAAAAATATCAATTCTCAGGCGAGAGCAAATCGGTGAGTATCACCATTATCACAGCAAACTTTAGTTTGTTACGAGTTACGTTCTGTGTGCAGTGAAAGATCCGTTGAATATTTGCAGTATTCGCTTGCGATCAGAGAAGGAGAAGAAGTACGTATTAATGAATTCTTGTCTCAAGTTGATGCCTCTTTCTCATTCTCCGGCTCTGGAACTGGAATGTTCGCAATAATTTTCCTTCATTGCATTTATGATAATTATTTAGAATATCATGCAAATTTACGTCAGACATGCCCGTTATTGATTTGGTGATCACACTGAACTTCTCGACAAAAAAACTCACATTCAACCGTAGTAAGGTGCGTATATTCCAGATTTCTGTTTGGAACACAACTAGTTCTCACCATAAATGCGGATAATATTAGCGAGCGTTGGTATTTCCTCAAATAGATAGCGATCTTCATCGTACTAAAAATAAATCGTTGTGCTAACCAACGTGAAAGAGATCAGAAGATTTGAGCTAATGCAGTAACACTCATGATTCACTACATTTCTTTAATGAGTCGTTCATGTCTAGTCCCGTCCCAGCAGTTTCCCTTTTTTTCGTCTCCAAAACCATGTTTCTTTCTAAAAAAAAGTTTTCATTCTCAGTTGCACGGCGAAGCACCGGAAGTTGGAGAGCGGGATCTATTCGTTGATTCGTCGCACTTCCATGTAAAATTCATGTAAGAAGATGTAATTTATAGACTATTAAATATTTAAATATAATATATCATATGCATATTATGCAATGAGGAAGGCTGTTCGAGAATACCTATTCTTTCATTCCGCCCCCGGGGTCCGCAAATTGGTAGTGACTTCGGCGATCGCGGAATGTAAGCTACCCTAGGAAGCATTGGACCGCAGGGTATTGTCGCCGTCTAACAAATGGCCTCGAAAGCAGGTCCCACATGGCATTGTCTTACGACTATAAAATCAGCTCTCCATGGATCGAATGACAAAAAAATTAATATAAGTTGAGTATAACGTGCATTTATTACGCTAAACTTTGGAGACATTTTATTCGAGGAACCGAGTTATAAGCACAAAAGAAAAATAAAACTAAAAATTGCATCTTCAAACTGTCTTAAAAACACAACTTTTCTAATTATACAAATACTTTTCAAGAGTTTTACACCACATAATATTCTAATTGTTCAGCAATGTGGATCACATGTCAATTGAAGTGTATGTCAACGGTCATTTCGTCTACCGACACACCCCACACAACGACCTCATTGTCTTCTACAGCGAACTTCGCGTAACATATCAATCTAAAGTCAATTTAAATCAACTTATTTGCAGGTTTTTCATAGCAATCTTGGTATTGGTAAATGCGAATTCTTCGGTAAGTGTGTTTCTTGTGTTCGAGATATAGGACTACTCATCTCTGCTATGCACACTCATAAGCATTTTTTTATTCATTTTTCATTATTGATTTCCGTCTCAGTAGATTCGATTTATGCGCATTAAAGGGGGAGGGGCACGAATATTTTCGCACATAAACTGAGAACGTGGAGTGGTAGGGATGCTATACCCGATCAGAGATCACTTTATCCGAAGTTTTGGAAATGCCTCTGAACCTCGCTATGGATTTTACAAATTTCAGTGCGGTGCAGGCTCGATCAGGGTATACTGTATTCGAAATGAACTATCGATTGATTGTGCCGATGTTTGTAAAATTGGGTCAATCCGAGTGGCAATAAATAACTGCAACTTAGAGGACTCGAACCAACGGGGGAATGAGCGCCATCCAAACTCTTTAGCCACTAGGCTATGAAGACAGTTGGGAGAGTTTCCTTGAAGGAGGCATGTGTACTTGAGGTGCTCAACAACAATTGCGGGAATGGATCGGGATTCTACATTTTTGCAAGCAGATGCCAAATTTCATCTTTGACACTAGGATTCTCAAAAGTCTATTTGTACCGAGCAATGAAGACCGAATTCACGTAACGCAATGGGCACGATCCATCGTCGTTGCAACAAAAATGGGAAATTTTAGAACGACAAAGACATTTTATGAGAAGAAGTAGAAGCGATATATTATTTGAAGTGCATCCCTCTTGGGAACGTTTTTTTAACCGAGAAGTATTGTATAATTACAGAATCTATCCAATATTGTATTATGCGCATACCCAAAATTCAAACGAAGCAAAAATGAAACTCAAAAATGAAAGGTTTTGTATATACTCGTGTATAATGTAAATGTCCACGTAGTACACAGAAAAGCGATAACAGTTTATATTTTCTGCAATGCTGAAAACACAACAGAAAAGAAACAACGAGAAACAACAAATTGCCATCAGATTTATCCTCCCTTCTTCTTGGACACTCCGACAGTGTGTCCCTTACGTCCGGTAGTTTTGGTATGCTGACCGCGCACAAGGAGACCCCTTACTGACGGATCTTCTTCAGACGCTCGAGATCCTCGCGCCACTTGTTGTCGATACCGGTGGATAGCATCTGCAAATAGTTCGATCATGTCGAGTAAATTAAAAAGCATCACAAAATAGACTTCAAACTATTAGCAAGCGAACAACAGCCGGCAGTTAAAATATAACGCACCTGCTGGGTCTTTCCGTCCTTGAAATCTCTCTGTCTGTTGAGGAACCAGTCAGGGATCTTGTACTGGGTAGGGTTCGGAATGACGGAGACCTTCTCGACCTAATCCTCGGAGAGCTATCCAGCGCGTCTGGTGACGTCAATGTCAGCCTTGCGGCTGCAGACAAAGGCAAAACGACGGCCGACTCCCTGGAAAACAGCGTCTTGATCCATCAGCAAACTATTTACTTTCGGCATCATTTTTGGCATGAGGTTTTTTTAAAATTATAATAATCAGCCACAATAATATCATAGTTAGTCACAATAAAATTTAACCTAAGATTCTCAGAACCAAGTCTCACACCTCAATAAAACTTTATTCTTTTAACTTTATTCTTTATTCTATAAAATAAAATTCTTTCTAGTACCTTATTTCGTTTATTGTCTTAAGTCTCTAATGGTGTATCAGCATCGGAAAACATAGATCATAGTTTAAGCACCATTCATCCTTACATAAACGCTATGAGCTAACCATTAGACATAATTTACAAACCTTGATGGCGGTGAGGGCGAAGGGGATCATCTTGTTTCCATCGATGTTGGTGTTCATCACACGATGAATGTGCTGGAACTTCTCGGGCATGATGAGCGACGACATGGCTGCCGTGCGTTTATATTTCCTCCTGTAAATGAACAAGTTATTGCATAATTGACAATTTTTACACAGAATTTGAAATGGACATTGAAAAACAGGCTCATCACGTGTAAAATGATGGCATAGGACGCTAACAGTCATCTATCAGTCGAATTCTGCCATTGCGAACTTTTTTTTCGATAACGCATCATCAGATCTTGTTTAAATGTCGCAAACGATATGAATAAACAGTAAATATACAACTGAAATTCCGGTGAACAGGGCAAAAACAGGCAACAATCGGAACAACTTTTGGAACATCCACAAACTGAGTAATTTATATGAATTTTGAGTGTTAAAATAACGCGGTTGTGCTCTAACAGAATCGGTGGATGGTTTAACAGCTAAATTGTAACAATTTAAAAAGGGTGAAATCAATAAATCGAAGTTGAAATCAAAGAAGCTCAAATACGGGCTCAGACCGGAAACCGGAAAATAGAAAACCCGAAAAATCTACAGTACTTGCACTCGGGGCAGGCACTTCGCGTCAAGAAATTTTCAACTCGATTCGTGCCTCTACCCCTTTAAATCGCGAATAGGGACTATGCATTGAAGTGGTTTCCATTGTTTATATGCTTCATGAAAAATTTCAAAGAATAAATTTCAGTGCCAAAGAAATGCGAAAAATTCCATCGCTTCAGCCATAAAACAGCCGATTGCGAATGTTAGTTTTCACCTCTCATTCTCCCCTGATTATCAATTCATTCACCATCAGGGGAACTTCCCTCGAGTAAGTGCGCAATCGTTTCGGAAGCGATGAACGGACCCTTCGGACAAGTGTACAGAGTGGTCGAGTCGAATGCGATACCTTCGGATTACGAATACAAAGTATTATTAACATAAAAATCTAATTAATTTAACTAAAAAGCTAAAAAAAAATTTAATTTTTTTACTCTAAAATTTTCTTCAAACTGTTGTTCATGTTGTATTACCGACACACCCCACATAATCACACTCCTTAATATTAATATTATTATCATTATTATATTTACTATTATTATTTTTTCAATTTATTTCAGGCCAAATACATCGATGTGCGACAGGGTTGCATTGCATACGCATACAACGGTGAAGATAGCTCGCCTAGATGGATGAATGGCGATTCGGTTCTCAAACACGGAAGGGGCAGATACAACTTCCCCAACCTAGAGGTACGATGCTAATATCACGACAATTCCTTTACAATAGAGGGTCATCACAAGGGATATTTGGCACTGAAACAGAAATAATTAAGTGCCGCCAGAAAACTCAATGAGAATAGTTTTGGGGGTTGGTTACGGTGGTTGTCTAAGATTCTTTGTTAATTTTGCAAATGTATCGATTAAGTTTGGCACGTGCATACGACGCGAGCGAGGATTGAAGAACATCGAATGCTATTGCGACGATTACAACAAGGTATTCGTTTCACTATCATTCTCTCTTTTTTTTCTCTTTTCGCAATACTCTCTCGTTCCTCTAAGTGACGAGAGATAAGGTAAAAATGAAGAAACGAAAAGATTGAAACCGTGATTAAACGATGAAACCGTGACTCATTGAACCGACAAATAGTCTTTTTCCCAAACAGTGCGTTGTAATTGACGTTTCGATGATGAAGTTTAATAAAAAACCAAAAAGATTATAATAAATGATGTTAATGGCATTTTATTTTAGAACCCAGGCCATCAAGGAGAGGCGCTGGAAGTACCCGTCGTTTCTGCAGACAATTTCGTCTTTTCCGCACATCTGACGGAAACCAGGCAAGTTGTTGTTGTTGTTATTATTACTGTTTATGTATTTTTTAAAATAAAGTTTTAATATTATTGTTTCAGTCCGATGGCCCAATTTGGGCTAGTTCACGCCGATGGAAGTATGGGACTGGTGCTATTCATTGGAGACGGCAAACTCATCGCCGTTAACCAACCCGTGAAGGTTTTTGCATTTTTTTAAAAATGTATCGTGTTTTTTGGAGAAAATTTGATAGGATAATCGTTGAAAACGGTATTTTCAGGATTCATGTTTATCTCAAGACATTATGATGGCTAAAAAATTCCCCGTCAAGCAAGGCGATCGCTTCGAGTGTAGAATTCGGTGGGTTTACGCACTACGAAAAATAGTTATTTTGTTTTGCAGAATGGCCGACAATGGTTTCGAAATTCGCATAAATGGCGTGGCCGTGATGGTGTACCCGTATCACAACGGATTCGATGGACACGGAAATTCTGGCGCCAACCAAATCGTGAAAGCTCGCGTATGTAGAAACATTATGAGTTACATAACGAGGCAAAATGCCACGTGACTGCAAAAGATGTTTGGTTGAACCGAGAGGACACGACTCGCATTTGCTCACCATAGTAGGATTCTCTGCAAATCCGATCTATGGCCGATCTAGATCCGATCTATGCAAATCTGCAATGCTATGGCGTCTGTAATGTCTGTCTAAAATCTGTAATGCTATGCTATGGTGTATGGCGAAAGTGATATCGAACCGATCTCAACAACTGATTTCAGTTTGTGAATGGCTTGACAGTTGTACATCATCGATCTGAACGTGAGAACAATTACATGGGTGGAAAGGAGCACGAATGGACCGGCTTATATCCATTTTTCATGTTTGGTAATCAACTTAAGCTTAATATTATAGTAGCTCAAGAAAAGTTTATCTACAATTATTTCAATATATTTTGCCAAAGAAGCACTGTATTTAGCAGTCTATTTGTAAATTATTTAAGAGAATATTTAACTATTATGAAGTATATATTATGAAGTAATAAAATATAAGGTGACTTCGTGCACGTTAACGCTATGTCGATGGGGCCATTCAACATCTCTTTATCTGGACCCAATAGGGACGATCCTCTTGCCGGGTGAGTAAAAAGGTTTAAAAAGGTATGCTGAACGAACAAATTCGAACAAAAAATCGATAATAGTGATTTCGCTGTCGCTGCAAGTTCGAAAAAACTACCGTTCCACCAATTGCAATAATAGAGGACATTGCAGACCTCAAGATCGTTTCATCCTAGAAGCGGATCCTGTCTCGGAGCATACGGTTTGATTTCTTTTTCGTAGCTTTTCCGATGAACAAATACCGGCCTCATGGTATTCATAGTGTGCGATGATTTTTCTGAATCTATGCAATCCATAATTTCTAGATCACACAACGATTAATTACTAAGAAAGGAGTGAAAACCATAACGAGCTCATGCTCGCTCTTCTCCGGTGTTGAATTCGACATCGTTATCGTCTATAAGCCTCACAGCATGGAGGTATAGCTCAACTATTTGTTTTTTTTATTTTAAACGTTTTTTTAAATGGTTTAAATTTAGATATTCGTGAATGGCGTCCTTCTTCCTCTTTTGGGCGAAAATCTTCCGGACCCCGAAAAGCAATACA
This sequence comes from Pristionchus arcanus, assembly GCA_900490705.1. NCBI lineage: Eukaryota > Metazoa > Nematoda > Chromadorea > Rhabditida > Neodiplogasteridae > Pristionchus > Pristionchus arcanus. Next base: position 110,602 of record LS486932.1, on the reverse strand, counting down.
AAATGGTGGAAGTGCATGGAAGCGCGGTAAGAATACTAGCTTCGAATTAATCAAACAATTATTTGCTTTAAGGTGGACATTTTCAACCTGCGCAAAGGACCGAATCCCATTGCGGGGACGCCATCGTGGAATGGAAACGCCGGATATTAGTTTATTCGAAAGTATCTTCATTTCGAACAAGTCATCGTAATATAGTGATAAATCGTTCTGACTAACACAACAAGAGTTGAACGAACAAAAATAACACAAAATGAGAAAAAACTCATGCTGAACTTTGGGGCTCATCGCCTTTTATCGAAATAAACTTAGAATAGCGACAACATTTTCACTTTTTTAAACATACGACATCTACGAAAGCGAAATCCGGCTGACTAATCCTGTTGTGAATGCATGCAGTGATTACTCCACAACTCCTTATCAATTGCCATCTCCAGTGTGTTGCCATTGTTCGAGAGACGGGTTTATCTCTCGAAATGCGCGCGCGCATGTCTTTGTCTCACTATTCTTCGCTGCATTTTCGAATTTTAAACGATATCATTGTTTTATGTCAATTCGATGATCGCGAATCTTAGATTTTTTCATGTGTGGTGTAATAAGTTTCTTTTTTTTTTGTTCCGGATTACCTATTGATTTCAGAACATTTATCATTTCAGGATTATGGCCGCGGACAATCCCAAATGGAGCGTACGCGTTGGAAATGTAAGATCTTGGATTTTTATCATTATGTTATTTCGAAGGAAATGAATTGTTTGCAAAAATTTTAAATTGTTAGTAGAACGCATACAATTTTTACAGAATTCACACGACAACCTATTCAACCAACTGGACCTACGATTTCTTTCGTCTACGATGCCAACTGTGGATGCGGCGCTTGCCCAATCAGTACGTTTTAACCCTATTACAAAACTTGATCGACAATCCTTGACTTAATAGCCAATTATTATTTTAAAAGCCTAATAAAAATATATTTTAGATGGACTACTTCCTGCTCGGTCTTATCGTCACTATCGTCGTCCTTGCTGCCATTGCTATTGGAAGTGTTGTCTACAATGAGTGTATCGCCAAGAGAAAAGCTTACACTAACGTCCCAAAGCAAGATATTTAGTTATTTTTGATTCGAAAGCATTCGCGATCACCTTCTCACACTGTCCCTCTCACTTTCGCGCGCTATTTCCGATTTCTCACTGCAATTGGAGCTGTGGTCTACAATGTGGATCGCCAAGAGAAAAGCATACGTTAACATCCCGAAGCAAACTATTTAATCAATTTGTCAATTTGTTTTTTTGTGTTGCATGCGTGGTATTGTTCCCGATAATGCATACGCTGATTCCCATTTCGTATCGCCCAATTTTCCACTATGAAATATTCTTTGATAGATTGTACAAATTTGCTGCAGTATCACTCTGTAATAGTTCTTTCATAATAATTATTTATTCGAATTCAATGATCTAAATGTTCGGCTCTGCCTTGGTAACAGTCGTAACTAGATGCGTTTTGTAATATTTTTATCAAGTCGTAACGAAAAAAAAGAAAACAAACAAAGCTGTTTGAGAGGGCCGAGGTTTTGTGCACAACAAGGAAAACGCAGAACGCATACCGTAACACTCACTCAATGAAACGGAATCATCAATTCAATTTTAAGTTATAAAATAATGCTCGCTGAACTTCTCCCGTTTAATACTTTATCTCTCACATTCGTTCTGATAAAGCTATAGAACCAGATGATGCAAGATCGTAGAGGTCTGGATGTGAACGGGCAGACGACTCCGATCTTCTCAAAATCGGAACTCAGTCGACGAATTCTTCTCGTCAAACTGAAATAAATAATTATATTTATATTATCGCATATTTCGAGTGGAATATCCTCTGCCCTAGAAGATAGACGACAGGTCTCTCATTTCACCATGCTCTCTCGCCGGTTAGAGACAGCGAGAGAGTATGGCGAAATGAGAGATCCGTAAAATGTTTGCCCAGCATGGTACATGCCGATTTCTCACTCACATATCTCTCCGGCAACTTCGCTGTCATCAGACACTCCACTCCATCTTTCCTGCTTCTCACGGTGATCACGTCTTCAATAACGGAGACAATGGAACGGATGGGCGTGTCACTGGAATTATATATTTTATTTTTATTATTTTTTCAATGCTTTCTTGTTAGTCTACCGTTTGATGAAGGCGCTAATGGATGTTTATTATCGAAACCCTGCTGCTTCCCCCGAAGCCCCACCCCCAAAACCGATTCGCCATCAAGACGACGGACCTCTACCAAAAATTAACGAACACTACTACTCTATTTATGTTAATCTGGTGGATAAATAATTGAATTGAATTGAAAAGAGTATCGCTTACCCGCAGCTCAGCAGTGGCATGAACAGTCCATACACGATATCGAGCACGAAGACACAATGCTGATTGGTGATGTAGATGTATCGACTGGAATCACGCATGAAGGGAGTCGAGCTGAGCAGACACTGAAATTATTTATCGGGAATGATCTCTACACTTTTTAGGGGCCCTAGTGGGGCCGGATAGGATCCAAATCAATGAAAATCTCAACGTCAAATCTGTCGCTTGTAGAGCTCGAGAAATGATACCGCCGTCTCTCCATTTTACACACTCTCTCGCCCGCTCGGTCGGCGAGAGAGTGTGTGAAATGAAGAGACGGCGGTATCATTTCTCGAGCTCTAGTCGCTTGTAAGATCTGATCATTTTAGTCGATTCTTACGTGAGTGGCGTGATACGAAGTGTAATGAAAAAATATCAGAACCCGGAATAAACAATGAAGACTCATACTAAAGGTGAATAAAATCCTCTTACTTGGAGTGCGATCACATTATCGAATATGCCCTGTGCCGATGGCTCGCGACCGGCCCGTGTGTTCAGATAGATGGCTTTCTTTCTAAATTTATTAATAATAGTATCGGTGTGAAAACGATAACTAATGTACCCAAACAACTCGATCAACAGCAATTGTCATCACTTTCAAGGAATAGATAAGGAATGAGCTGCAAGGCTTGCTGAGCACATAACTAACCTATGAATGCCTCTCAGCTCGAGATTCTCATTCTCCAATCGCTCTCTTGGGACATCAATGATGATTCCATCCTTCTCGGGTTCATCACACAGTCGATACGCGAACTTCTTCCCTTTTCGCACACGACTGCACATTCCACCGTAGGTTATCGTTTCGCCCTAGGAAAATAATATTGCTTGAAATGAAGAGACACCCCTCCTTTCTGCTACTACACCTTAATGTCACTTTCGGTTCCGTTGCGTTGGGGCGTATACAAATTATATATAATTAAATTGAAAAGTAAAGTGACCTCAAGTCGATCTCTCACAAATGAAGCCGTGAGTGCGTCTGTATTATTAAATTCCGCTCGGTAAATCTGAAATGAACTTGGATGAGTTGAATTTCACGGAAGCACTTACCTTTCCATTTTCGAGAAAATAAATAGCGTTCGCGTGAATGATTTTAGCATTTATATCTGCGATAGTGCTCCCGTTGGGCAATTGCACGTCTATTTCCACTTCCCTGAAATTAGGCGGTTTACAAAACCAAGGTATATGCGACAATGGAAAAAATCTCAAAATAACTCACTCCCTTTTCACGTAGAGTCGCTGCGGGCGCTGGTACTTGTAGTAGAAAATTGTTCCTGTAAATTGCATCACTAAAATAAAAGTTCCATTCAGAAAATAGCTGGAAAATGTAACTAACCATCGTCCGTTTGATGCGCACTCGTGCCCGCGGGTAAGAGACACTTCACGGCAAATTCAAGTACTGGATCTTGATCTCCCAAACCCATTTTCGAATAGATTGCACCTAAAACACGAAACATTTCGAAAATATGAGCACACTAGAATTCACAAGCCACGGAACGTGATCGAAACTTAGAGATCGCATCTAAAACAAGCGAGGTTCTGAAAATAATGGAGATACGAATTCACAAGGGGTAGAAAGGGGACGGACACGCGTGATATCGAAATATCACGACCGCACCCTCTTTTATCGCTATTGCAACATGAGTCATGCAGTGAGGGAGGTGAAGGAGTCAGGGAGAGGCAGAGAAAGAGAGAAACAAACACATTGTGCGGTTGTGAAACGAGTGCGCACGTTGTTAGGTCAGAGAAACGAGGGAGCGTGAGATACGGCGAGTAGGATTGGAAAAAACAGATCGCCGTTTCTTCAGTTTATACGCTCTCCGACAGGTTCACACGGATTTCGCATTTTATTCACAAATTAGAGAAACGAGGGAGCGTTAGTCTCACTGCGAGAGGGACAAGGCCCTCTGTCCGACTCGCACGCTTTAGCGTGATGACAATTTCATAAATGTACGCCTTTCGGTCAGAGAAACGACAAACATCTGCCTCAAAATTGATAAAGGGTCGCGCCCACTCAGGGGACTATGATTAGAGTAACAAGAAACGACTCTCTCCTTATCGAGTGCTCTCTCGCTTATCTGACCGGTGAGGGAGTGTGTGGATTCTAGACCAAAATTGTTAACGCTCGCGCGCTTTAGCGGTATGACCATTTCGAATATGGTGCTGATGTATTGGTGCGTGCAACTTCGCCACATAACGTACTTTATCATTATTGTTATGTTCTGATACTAATTATCGACTTGCTTCGATAGCCATCCACTCTTGCTTATCACACATTTCCACACGGGCGAACTCTCAATCTCCTTCGGGCCTTTGTGCTTCTCGGCGAGAGAGTCTCAGATCAATCTCCCGCACCTGAGTGGAACATTTCTTCTCGCTTGTTTCTTCACAAATACCCATTGGCTGCTCTTCCCTATGCATTCCCTGCTCTCATCCTTCTCCAACCATCACCAACTTCCCTTTTTATAATTTACTATTTTTTAATATTCTTTTAATTGTCGTTTCAGACCTAGTGGATATTTGGGAAAAATCACAATTGTTTGACGGGAGATGGCGGATAATCTTCCATCTTCCGATTCACTCGAAAACGTCGTTCAAGCATTCATCGAATTGTTGGACGATTTCAAAAACAGCGATGCAGATCCCGAGGTATTTCTATCCCTCCGACTTTATTCGAGTCTGATTTCAGAAAATCGACACCTTCAGAACTTCTATTTCAATGGAACGTCGTCGGCTACACGAATTCGACAGCAAAGTGTCTGTTGCGTTTATATAAATCTCGAATTGTGATTGTTTTTACAGAAGCTCAACAATGTATCGAATGATTCTCAATCTGTTAGAGTCTCTTGGAAACACGATGGATTGGATTGGCAATAAAGAGACGAAAAGCCTAGGAGAGGTGAGTGCAGCAACGCGATTAAATATAATTTTGATTCATTTTATTCACACATTTCCAGCGTTCACGGGGCCACAACGACGAAGTGAAGAGCGATCGCAACGAACAATCAGATTCATCTCTACTTCAAGTGTACGATAATGATTCGGATGATGTCGAACAGTACAATGGAAATACGGTTGCTACAAGAGATGAGAAGAAAAATAGAATTCGGAGACGAAAGAAAGATTCCCCGAAGGAATTTCAGTGTCAAGAATGCGAAAAACGATTTACTTCGAAAAAACATTTGCAGAATCACTGTAGAGTGCATACTGGTGAGCGATGAGGACATACTGCGTTCTACTATATCAATTTAAGCGAAAGAAGCGTTGGACAGTGGCCGGTTTAAGTGCGAATTATGTGAAAAGTGTTTCCGGACGAAACAGAATCTCAGTGTTCATAAGATAACTCATAAAGGTAATTTTAAGAAGGAAACTGATCATATTTGAACTCCAACTATATTTGAGTTTCACGATAACAAATCCCAAGATAATGGTAACAATACTGAAAAATAAAACGCAAGGAAAAGTTATATAATTACAGAGGATGAAGCCGCAAGGAAACATAATCGATGCAATATATGCGGTAACCTCTTCACACAATTCTCACATTTGAAGGAACACAAGAGAATTCATTTGGGTAAGTGTGTTCAGATATTTTACATAAATAGTTAATCTTATAATACATTGTAGAAGATGAGACCGCTAGAAAACCGCATGCATGTGACACATGTGGAAAACGCTTCACACAATCTTCACATTTGAGGGAGCATAAGAAAACCCATCTGCGTAAGTATACACATAATTTTAAATATTAATTATTCTACTAAAATTGCAGAAGATGAGACGGCAAGAAAACCACATGTTTGTGATATTTGTGAGAGGCGATTCTCACAGGCCGCCCACTTAAGGAACCACAAATCAACTCATATGGGTCAGCAATAGTATTTTAGGTTGTTGTGTGTTGAAATGTATCAAAATTGTAAAAAAAACGTAAAAATTAATAAAAAGTCCTCATTGAATAACTCTTGTGCCTTTGTCTGCACATGGAGCGACCTTGAAGAGACGATATTTTGACCATTATCACAGTATCAATTAGTCTATCGCTAACACAAACAACAAGAATTGATGAGACACCATGATCGCAATCACATCAATTTCGATAGCAGAATGATCGGTGGAGATAATATCATCTTTCACCCGATCAAACTGCTCCTTTACGTCCTCCTCATCTCCCTTCCAAGTGTATTCACCTGTCCGCGCCCGTCCTATTTCACAGATAAGACCCCGACCAAACTCTTGACAACAGAAAATACAATTACCACAACATTCTACACCATTGGAAGAAATTATTGTTTGAATCGAGCGGGAAATTGCAGTTCTTTCGTGTCGGGTTTTTAGCGCGAGATTTGCATCGTCTGTTCACCTTTATCTGGAGAGAACAAAGGGGTTCCGAATGCTGTGATACCCTGTCAAAAATTGCGCCATCGCGCTGAGTTGATACCCTCTGGTTGCTAATCTCAGTGTTTCATGTTTTCTTCGCGTCTCTCTTTTCCATTTGTATTATGGTTTTTTCTTCCTGCTCTTCCCTCCTCTATATTTTCCTTTCTTTATAACCCATCCTGCATGTTTATTAATACTTAAATACTTTTTTGATAGTCTGAAAACTTTGCAAAGGAACATGAAAGACAGAAATGGAAATCTATCATCGTCTGACTCACTTTTAAAACTCGTTCAAACATTCATCGATTTGTTGGACGATTTCAAGAACAGCGAAGCAATTCAATTCAATTTATCAAGTCAGGCGATAACGCTCAGATGAGGATGGGTGTAAATTCTTCATAAGGTGCAGTCCACCAATGTGGGCCAATAGCTCTTCTCAAGTCATCCCTCCATCGAGTTCGTGGTTTTCCAGGGGCGCGTTTCCGGTTGTAGGGCGTCCAGACTGTTGTTGCGCGGCTCCAATCGTCCACATTCATTCTCCTGACTTTGAGGGCCCATTTAGCTTTCCTTTTCAATTTTTCCTGAATCCAATCGCGTACGTTCGTGATATTTCGGACCCTCTCGTTGCTCCATCGATCCATGAGCGTGATTCCGAGCATCTTTCTCTCCATTCTTCGCTGTGTGACGCTGAGTCTCTCTTTATCGCTTGATCGGAGAGCCCAGACTTCTGAGCCGTAGAGCACCGTTGTTGTAACACAACTCTCGAACAGTCTTCTCTTGATCCTCATTGGGAGGTGCCGGGACGAGAGTAGATGGGATAGCTTTGAATACGCGAACCATCCAAGTTTGATTCGATGTTCAATTTCATTGGATGGATCTAGAGGGAGTGAAATTCTTCCTCCTAGATAGGTGGTCGATTCAACGAATTTGAACATAAGGTTGTCAATGACGATGGGAGATCGAGTGGTTGAGCATGAGGTTAGGAGGTTGGTTTTTGAGGCATTGACTTCCAGTCCTACTCTGCTGCATGCCTCCATCAACTTCCGAAGCATTCTCTCAAGTTCGGGACGAGACTTGGCAACGAGAGCAATGTCGTCAGCGTATTCCAAGTGGCATAAATTCCGTCCGTCAATTCTTATTCCGTCGGTTCCCCAATCGATATCATTCATGGCTGATCGTAGAACTGCATTATATAGTCTCGGAGAGAGCGTATCACCCTGCTTGACTCCTCTTCTCACATTCACCGACACGAGTTCCTCATTCACGCGAATTAGTGTTGAAGATGACTCGTAGATTCTTCGCAATAAATGGATGAGTGTAGGATGGGCGCCGAAGGACCATAGAGACTGCCAACACGCACTCCACTCCACACAGTCGAATGCCTTTTTGAAATCCACGAACGCGAGATATATGGGTATACCGTACTCTGTTGATCTTTCCACCAACTGTTTTATTGAGTGCAGGTTGTTAAGAGTGCTTAATCCACCTCGAAAACCTGTTTGAGTAGGCGACTCCGTTTCTTCCAGAGCTGTTTCGAATCTTTTGAGAAGAACTCGGGTAATGGTCTTCAGAGTGACGGTAAGCAATGAGATCGGGCGGAAATTTGAGACGTTGTTGGGATCTCCCTTCTTGTACAGCAGCGACACGACAGATTCAGTTAGATCCTTTGGTATATCATCTCCTTCTACCAGATGGTTGAGTAGATCAGCTATAATTGGCGCGAGGTGGGTTCTTGAGTGATATAACATATCTGGGAGGATGCCATCCGATCCTGGAGAGTTACCACATTTCAATTGGGCCATAGCTTTGCTGACTTCGTCCGGTAGGAAGGGTGGGAGGGGATCGAGTGATTGAGGAGGTATTGCGAGTGGAAGCTGAACGGCTGGTTTGTAGAGCTTCTCGTAGAAGTTCTTGACTGCGGTCTTGGTTACGGATTGGGAGAGCGCACCAGTGAGTGGATCAGGGACAAGGAGTCGTTTTTTGCTCGCTTGAATTTTCAGCATTTCCTTTGCGATACTTCTTCCCATCATTGCAGCTTTTCTGGATTGTTCTTCTTTCCTCTTTCGAATGTCCTCAGCGAGACTCACTCTAGCTGATTTGCATGCCACCGCATATGCTACAGAGCCTTGTTGCACTGACTGCAATTGATGACGTAATGCAAGGAGGTTCCTTGTTGCAGGCGATATCCAAGGCGGCGATCGTCGTTTCCTCCAGCAGTTGAGGGCAGCGGATTGAGTGAAGGCCTTGACTGTACTGTAGGCGTCAGATGCAGAGGAAGGGCGAGCAATGGGTAGTGATGCGAGTAGATTTGAGTTGACATTGTATGCAGGACGATCGAAATCTCTGCGTTCCCTGAACCGTTTTGGTTTCGCCTTGTCCGGAATATCGAGGCACATGCGTACGAGTCGGTGATCAGAATTAAATTCAAATCGCCCAACGACACCGCAGTTTATCACCGGCGCAGTAGGGGATACAGCAATGTAGTCAATCTGTTGGTACGTTACTCCATCGTTCGATCTCCAAGTCCATGTTCGACCACGTCTTCGTTTGGGGAAAGTGTTCCACAGTCGTAGTAAATTCCTCACGCAGAGTTCAGTGAATGTCCGGCCGCGAGAGTTAGGTATCGGGGAAGCGGAGTGGCCGACAAATCTTTCATTGCCTGTTTCTCTTGCTACTCTACAATTGAAGTCGCCGAGCAGCACTGGTTTGAATCCTCTCGGGGTACTCTTCAGGGCGAGCTCAATCTGTTCGAGGAAGTCGTCATACTCTTGGTCGTCATATGATGACGTAGGTGCGTATCCATTGACCAGAAAGAGCTTTTGAGTTGGTAGTTGTAGAGTTGCCAGTCGAGGTGAGATGCCACGGAACACGGCTCCTCGCGAGAGTTCCGGTCGCAGGAAGAAGGCTACACCATGTAAAGCTGTGGTGCCTCCCGAATGGAAAACTGTCGTATCTGAGGATATAAGTTTGAACGAGGAGCAACATACGATCCTTGCTTCCTGAACAGCGACAACGTCCCATTTGATCTTGTTGAGAGCAAGCTCGAACTCGGTCTGCTTTGTGGTCGATGCCAGAGTCCTCGTGTTGATGGTGCCGATGAAGAAATGACGACCCATCAGTTGTGGCGATCAACTCCCGCGTGCCAACGCTGCTGGGAGAGGGACGCTGGGCGGAGGGAATCGGAGTCGGCGGGACGAAAATCGCACCCCACCGCTCGCCGCTCACTTGAGAACCCAGAAAGCAGCGCGAAGCAGCTCACCAGGTTTTTATTTTTCTCGGACCTTATTAGACGTCTCATATCAGAAAATCGACTCCATCAGAACTTCAATATCTATGGAACGCCGTCGAGTACAGTACAGTCGAGTACAGTTTGATAGTCGAAAGTTCGTTGCAACTGTTTAAAACACAACTCAATAAGTATGTCATTTTACAGGTGTTCCCATTTACCTAGTTTGATTTTTGATCTATCGGAGAATCTGGAACACACGGTGGATTTGATTTGTAATAAAGTGAAGGAGCGGCAAGTAGCAGTCAGTGTGGTGAACTATTTTTCATTAGTGACACTTATTTTACAAATCGTCATTCACAGAACCACAATGAAGGATCAGAAAAACCAAATCAGGATTCTGATAATGGTCTGAGGACTCACAACAGTTAGTAATTGTTCATTGGCTTTCGTTGTAAACTTACTTAGTGATAAGATTTTCATAATTGCCTCAAGAACTTTAAACGTGTCAATTCAGAAGCTGAAAGCAGACGAAAACCACATGTATGTAATATCTGTGGACGGCGCTTCACACTATCCTCAAATTTGAAGAGACATACTAAAACAATCCATTTGAGTAAGCAAGATCCAAGATTTTACTTGATCCAGCCTATAACTCTGCTCTGTGGGAAGCGTTTTCGAACGAATAGGAACCTTGATAAGCACATGAATACTCATAATTATCAAGACGCTTTTATTTTTATTTTTTGAAGAAGCTTAAATCCCTGTATTCTCTGCAACTGTGTGTGTTTGTGGTTTTGAGCAGAATTTACATGTCCTGCTTTCGTTGGCTAAATTTGAATTATACACTAATGAATTAATATCACTCAAAAACTGTGATTACCCATAAAAGCGTTTTTTGTCCTGAATCTCTTATTCTGAGTATTCGCGAAAAAAAGATTTCAGAAGATGAAACTGCGAGGAAACCGCTTTGTGATTTATGCGGCAAGCGGTTCTCCGATTGCTCAAGTTTAAAACGCGTTCTCTGTAAGAACGGGATGGGGGTGGCACAATGCCTTCAAAATGCTCCGATCGAGCTGAAATTTGCTGTGGGTACTCCCTAGGGGTCGGATATACTTCTGCCAAAGTTTAATGATGATTCATGCATGTCATGCACGAAAAATAAATCTCAGTTTTGACCCTTATGTGATATACCATTCGATAGAGCATCAAAAGTTATTTCTAAAACTCGGTTTTCAGCCTTTTTGGACCAAGTATGGCTGATTTGCATACAGAAAAGTCCATTTTTTGTAGGTTTTCGATTTTTAAAACAATGAAGAACTCATTTGCACCGGGATTTCTCAAGCTGATTCGGTGCCTATTTTCATGCTCGATTTTTTAAAATTTTAAAATCAGT
>LS486932.1:75133-99120 GCA_900490705.1 Pristionchus arcanus | reverse complement strand
CTTTTTTGATATACTTCTCAAACTTTTTTCACATAAGGGTCCCCCCTTTGGTTTGGCAAGCCATCCAGATGAAGTGAAATATCCAAAGGGGGGACCCTTATGTGAAAAAAAAGTTTGAGAAGTATATCAAAAAAAGTGATCTGAAAACTAAACAAAACACTTTCTCTACAACCTGAAAACTGGTGAAAAGCAAATTCTCGTCGAAAATTGTCATTTGCATGAGTAAGCATGGTGGCAAAAGACTATGCAGAGTGGCGGACTCGAACCTGCGTCGACGAATGTGTCCTAGAAAACATGAAAAATCGCAACTTTAGTCCTCAATTTTCACTGATTTTAAAATTTTAAAAAATCGAGCATGAAAATAGGCACCGAATCAGCTTGAGAAATCCCGGTGCAAATGAGTTCTTCATTGTTTTAAAAATCGAAAACCTACAAAAAATGGACTTTTCTCTATGCAAATCAGCCATACTTGGTCCAAAAAGGCTGAAAACCGAGTTTTAGAAATAGCTTTTGATGCTCTATCGAATGGTATATCACATGAAGGTCAAAGCTGAGATTTATTTTTCGTGCATGACATGCATGAATCATCATGAAACTTTACCAGAAGTATACCTGACCCCTGGGGACTACCCATAAAAATTTTCAGCTCGATTGGAGCACTTTGAAGCATTGTGCCACCCTTATCGGGGCCTGTCCCGTTCTTACAGAGAACGCGTTTTAAACAAACATAAGAGAACCCATATGGGTACGTAAACTTCACTATTCTTGAAACTAAAGCAGCAGCAATAAATGGCATTTCAGAAGATGAGACTGCAAGAAAACCGTACAAATGCGATATTTGTGGGAAACGTTTCTCAGCCTCGAGCCATTTAAATGCACATAAAGCAACCCATCTGAGTAAGCTAATTTAAAATTCTTCAATTCACTCAAAACACTAGCATTTCAGAAGATGAAATCGCTAGAAAACTGTACGAATGCGATATCTGTGGGAAACGGTTCACGCTATTCGGAAACTTAAATGAACATAAGAAATCTCATTTAGGTCAGTTTAGAAAATACACTAACAAGGGAAGGTTGCTATGTCGATATGGAGTTGCCAAACGAGACCTAGCGGGATCGATAGAGGAAAACTTCTAAGAACTCCTATGCGGTTCAAATTTGCTGAGGACATCTTGGAATGCCTGGGATGTTGTAGCGTTTCAAGCATTTCTGGGACATAGTCGCTGAAATGGGTGCTTCCCGTACAACAGCCCAGGCGAACCCAGATGTCCTCAGCAAATTTGAACCGCATAGGAGTTCTTAGAATTTTTTCCTCTATCGATTCCGCTAGGTCTCGTTTGGCAACTCCATATCGACATCGCAACCTTCCCTCGTAAGTTCTAAGAATCGTACATCAATAATTAGTTCAGGAGATGAGACAGCTAGAAAACCACATGCATGTGATACATGCGGCAAGCGCTTCGCACAATTAATAAGTTTGGTCGAACATAAGAAGACCCATCTACGTATGCTTTCATTTTGAAGAATAGTAATTTTCTGCGATAATTTTCAGCCAAAGATGAGGGGCGTATACCCTGTACTCTTTGCGGGAAAACTTTCCGATTCAAAAGTGGCTACAGTGCACACAAGCGGACACATCAGGGCGAGTTGAAACATGTTTTGAAAATATTTTTTTATATATTATTGTTGTATTGTTGTAGAAATACGATACAATATTTTTAGAAAATTATACTGCAAGAACACTCTACGCATGTGATATTTGTGGCAGGAATTTTTCAAGATTGGGAAATATGATCGAACATAAGCTCACCCATCTGCGTAAGTTTTCAAATCTATTAGGATTGCCGTATCGGTTTCGTGGTTGGAAATCCCGCTTCGTAATCTCGCTTCTCGCTCGTGCGGGATTGAATGCGCGGGAATCACGAAACCGAACCTGCAACCCTAAAATCTATGGATAATAATCACCCAAAAATTTCAGCAGAAGATGACCCTCGGAGATGTGTGAGCTGTGATGTTTGCGGTAAAACTTTTAAGACCAAAAATGGATGCAACATGCACAAGCGGTCACATCACGGTAATTTTTTGCATGTTTTTACATAATTTGTTTGAAACAAATATTGTAAACAATGCCTCAGGCTCTACTCTGCCCAAGCAAACTATCGGCAACTGAATTAAATCTAACCGTCAAAAAGAAAATGAAGCCAAAGATTCTGATGATGCAGGTTTTATGGATGGACATGAAGAAGTTGTTCACACAAGTGGCGATGAAATAGGAGAAACGAACCTCTCTACTAGAAACGCGCTGGAGAAGTAGAAAACAAAGGAAACCACGCATACATTTTAATTACTGCCTCATATTTCACCCTCTTGCATAAATATGTTTAAAAAATGTTCAAATGCCAATTTTTATTAATTGTATTTTGCAACCCCGATGCATGAGCCCATCCCCCTCCTGCCAGCCACTTCTTCCTCTTCCTACTATCGCATGCGCATCGGTAAACACACCTGAAACACAATGGGAACTGACGGGAGGAGCTCGCCCGAATTCGGCATCATGTTACTAATGGCCCCGCTGGCGTGCTCTGCCGATTCGAACTCGCCTCGGGAACTCGTATTTTGCAAATGAAAAACTTCTCACCACGCTGTTCAGACGGCCTTTCACCTACTGAGGAAGCATGTGTCTCCAAGTCGGATTACTTAGGAAGCAGTACAGTTTTGCAGGCCCAGATCTCGTAATAGTTCGTGATCTTCGATCACTGATCGTTCATCTCGAACACCTCCTTGACTACAGTGGTTTTACGTGTTCGTGCGCGCGCTTCTTGCGCCGTTCGGCGCGCGAGATACTTGATCACTCGATCGTCTCTGGCTTTCTCCAATCCGCCTGCTCTCTCGCCTTCTCTTCCCGGCCTCTTGATACCTAGTGCAGATCACACGCAATGCCATGCAAAAGAAGCCAGAAGGAGGAAGAGTTACCCGACGACCAGAAATCGGTACCTGATCAGCGAATTGTTTGACATTCATTGCGTGACATCGCGCGGCCCCTCGATTTGGCAACTAGACAGTACACACCCGCTTTATGTGTTCCGATGAGATCGAGCAAGAGTGCAAGCTCACTCTAACTCGTTCCGATGGTAGGATCGACAATTGCACATGCAAGGCACATTTCGAACGCCTTCATTCGAGTAAGGGAAATCAATTGCAAGGGGCTGTAGGTTGAGGTGGTTGGGGTGGTTGGGGAAATACTAGACACATACAATCAGACAAATCATCCCCAATGATCAACTGAACGATCTGCGGAGCGCATCAGAAACAAGAGCAAAAGATCGAGACCAATCCACAGATCTCGCTTCTATCTGACTCAGCCCCTCCTGCTTCCAGCCATCGAAGATCCCTCGTGTTCAACGTCAAGATCAACGTCGACGGAACACCGCTCCGCTGACTAGACTCTTCCCGAACGTTCTGCAAAAAGATCAGGGATCCAGCCTGATCCCTTCGTTACCCGATCCCCTGCCTGCCTAGATCGCCCCTACGTGGGGTGATATGTTTGCTTTAGGCGCGCGCTCGCCTCTTTGGTACCTACTTCCGGAGAAGGGGCACAGGGAATGCCCCTTGGGCATCAAAGGGGGCGGGCCCGGGAACCAGGGAAGGGTATCGAATGGCATGATGAGACTCACGCAAGAAACGCGCGTGGCGTATAAAAGGAGGGAGCAGGAGGGGAGTAGCAAAACGTTGGATTCTTCCTTCTACCAGCTTTCCTTCTATTCCATGCTCATGTTTCTTCCGTGATTTAGATATTCTCAAACACGTCTTGAAATTTAATATTGTTCGTTCGTTCAGCGCTCATTTTCTTGAGGAATTTTGCCATCCTGAAATCTGAATGTTAAATTTTTTGTATTCATTTCGTACTCAATGTGCACGTTCTTCGTGATTCATCCTAAATTGTGCAACGACCTGAAATTATTTATTGTATTCAGAATTAAAATGCGACTCGGAACGGTCGTCTTGCTCGCGGCTGTTGCAGCAAGCGCAGCTGCTGTGAGTTATAGCTGCTCAACTTCAATAGTTTAAATATAGCTGCTCAACTTCAAAATAGTTCCACTTTCTAGTAGTTTTTCGATTTTTTTTATTCTGAAAAGAGATGCGGAACGATTAAAAAACGCCTTCCATTTTGGCGAAGTAGTAAGCCTGAAACTTACTTGCAGCTGAATCAGATCGGTCCGTTTGCCAGACCATTTTCTTTTATCAGATCTCTAGAATGAATTCCCCCTTTCAGTCCTTCTCCTTCCCCGAGGTGACCTCCGTGCGCGTGAAGCGGCAGCAATGTCGATGCTTGCGACTCGTGAACGGAGGCGGCATGCAGTGCAGCTGCATGCAACCACTGGCGGTGAGCGCCTTTGTTCTTTAATCTTTCTGAATCTGATCTTTGATCTTTGATCTTGCAATCAAACTAATTATTTAGACAAACGAACTGGGCTCGGGTGGACTTGCGTCGCAGGTTTCGCAGGCTGCAGGAGCTCCGCAGGCAAGGTACGATTGCGTTTTCTCTTTCTTGTAAAAATAGAATCCGAAAACTTTCTTCTTTTTTTTTCTTATTGGAAGAGCCAGTCCAGGTTCATTGAAAAGTACACAGTCTCAATTCCTGTGTAGTAACTCTGAAACATATTCTGTCAACCAATAGTTCTCCTCGGTTTTCAAATCTTTGGTTTTGCATTCACCAGAGGGATAAGTTTCACTCCGTCTACAAAGCCCGATAGGTTTCGAAAAATTTAGTTCCGCTTTTTGATGGTTGAAAAATATAAAAATTAATAATTTGCAGCTGCCAGTGCATCCAGATCTTCATCTCCGACTCGCCCACGTACCGCTGTCTCTGTGACCCGGTATGTCCTTTTCCCGGTCCTTTTCCCTGATTAGTGTTGATTAGTGTTGATAAGTTGCAAATGAAGACGATAATAGAGAATACCCAAACACCTAATCTCTTCACACTCCATAAACTTTTAAAACAAATGGCGCAACTTCACTAATTATGCTATCAAAACTGTCTTATGTCTGTAAAATCGCTTGACATGGATACACCTTTTACCGTTTAACTTTGCAGCGCCCACCCACGCCCACCGTCGGGGTCACCATCCAGACGACTGTGCCCATTGTCACCGTGCCCGCGACTCAGACCACCACCCTCCCGCCTACCATAATCACCCAACCGACCACCCTGCCCACCCTGCCGCCTATCACAACGCCCCCAACAACGACCACGACAGTGACGATGCCGCCTGGTGAGATTTTATTTGCTTGAAAACGGAACAGTTTAAAGTCGTGCGCTTAGCAATTCGACTCATAAACCGTGAAACGCTGCCTTCCGGTAACTGACTATCCATTAAATATTTGCCAGAATGACGCAGGTGTTAGGTTACATGATGAATTCTTCTGCGGTTGTATTCTTGTTTTGTATACCGCTGCCCCTAAATTCGAGAGCATCAGTAAATTGCTAAATGTGCGCTCTGATGTGTTTCACAGTTGCTCCAAAGGCCACCTGATCTTGAATCGTCGATTCATCTTCAGCGCATCGCGAAAACCACAAAAAAAATTCGTTTTCTACTCTATTTTAATTTTCAGTCACCACGACGCTGCCTCCCTTCTCCTATCCCACCAACCCGCCCGTGACTACCACAGTGCCCACCGTTCCCACCGTCCCGTCGACCATCTCCACCTTCCCGCCCATCACCACGCCGCCCACGACGGTGACGATGCCGCCCGTGACGTACACGACGGTCCCGACGACGTTTACGGTGAGTCGACTACCGTATTCTAGCCGCACACGCAAGGCGATTGAGGAGTGGTATTATTGCTACTGCAGTAGCGCTCAAAATTCTCTTGAGTCTTCTCTTCAATACGATGTTTTTCCGATAAAGATTCTCGTTTCTATACTTCTATGATAACTCATGGTAGAAAAAAACAGGAAATGTGTAAGCCTGACTTGCGCAGCCTACATTCGAAACAATCAATAAAAAAAATCTAGTTCACCTATTTCTAAATAACTGTGCCCGGTAATTTCCAGACACCCGCTCCCATCACCTCTCCACCCCTCATTACTCCCACCTCCACCTTCCCGCCCATCACCACGCCTCCCACAACGGTGACGATGCCGCCCGTGACCATCCCCGTGACGGTAAGTAAGCTTCTCCCCATGATTGAGCTCAATGTCGTAATCGAGTAGAACGTGGCCTGTCCCGTGACGATATTTCTATAGTAGATGCAGGTTGGTGATTAAGAAAGAATGGAATAATATTGTAGATCCCAACTGTCACCACGGCCAGCCCTCTGCCCACGCCCGGCCCGAGCAGCAGCACCACTCCCGGTATGCATCTACTCTTGTAATCGCGTGTATGACTGCCAATGCATCCACTAAACTTCCATGAGAGATTCATCCAACCAGAAACCTCTCAATGTGTTCAATAAAGCAGAATATTTAATTCGACTTTTCTTCCTCTGTTCTCTCTCGAATCTTTTATTCCGCCCTATCATGTGCCACGAACATGCGTTGCCTGTGTACACAAAAAACCATGGTCATTACTTGACGTCTACAACATAATATTCTCCTTTCACAGGCTACGAGCCGCCCGTGACGATCACGGTTCCTCCTTCTCAAGCGTGCCAGTGCATTATGATCCGCATCAACGGCCCGCAGAACGCCCAGTACCAGTGCAGTTGCCCCGGCGTGGTTAGTATATTGCTGGGAAGGGTTTCGAACATGAGGGTCCAAATGTGATAGTTGCCTCCGTAGTGGCCCTGTGGATGGGAGGGGAGGGGTATAGAACAACGACGCGATCGAGTAAGACAATGAAGCCGAACTTTTTTCGTTCAAGCTTTAGAAATTGAAATTTGCGGTGAGATATGATTCACTCCGCACGTTTGAGGCGGGTCAAATCGTTCCAATCGATTTATCGCATTGCTCTGTTAGAAAAAAAAAACTTTTTTCAAAGTTTCTCTAGTTTCAAAATTATTATCGTAACAAATCATCTCTCAGGCCAACCCCATCCCCGTCTCCCCTGGAGGCACGGGCACCGGCGTCACCGGCGCTCCCGCCATTCCGTCCCAGAACGATGCCCCCACTCTACCGTACGTTTGTTACACCCAACAACTACTCTGGAGTTCGCGCCCAAGTTGTAATCCAGAAACTCTAAGTTGCGCACCATAGTACTTCCTTGTTGCCGCCTCCCGGTGGTGTTTACGGGTTTCCTCGTCATATTGGCGCAACCCACCAAGCGGTTGCATTGCTTGAGCACAGTAAAATTGCATTGATTGTTCAACAAGTTTAGCTTTTACTTTCAGCTACCCGGCCACCGGAGTGACCAATGGAACCAGCGCCGGCTGCTTCTGCCTTGATGGAGCGAATCCGAACCTGGTAAGCAAAAATTTTCCAATTCCATTTTTGCTTCCGATGCTCTTAGAACCAGTTATGTTTCACGCACTTCTTATGAGTCCGATTGATCACATCTGATCGATTGTCCTTGCATTCGTTTTGTAAACAAAAATCAAATATGAAAAACCACAACCCAAATTACAGGGCTGCGGGTGCTCCTGTGACTGTCTCACCCTCACGGTGACTATTCCCACCGGGGTGTGTGTCTGCCCGCAAGACGACTCGGGCAGAGTTGTGACTACACCTGGACAGCCCAGTCAACCGACTCCAAGTTACCTCAATCCCGGTACGTTACCTTCATTTTACAACGTATGCTGGATTGTTCATTAAACGTTAGAGTGATAGAAATGACCTTCGGTTATGTTTCATAATTCATTCTTGAATTGTGAATGATTGTTCGTATCGATTTCTTGTATCTTCTTATTGTGATATTAGTAATTGAGTAATGCACAATCATAGCCTCACTAGCACTCAAGAGCGCCTTCAATTAGTTCCTTTCTTGCAGTGACTACCGCCCCGACGGCGCCCGTGGTTCCCGGCCAGCCTCAAACTCTTCCTCCCATCACGCCCGGCCAGACCTATCCCGTGGTGAGTCGTCGTGCTATAACTATTTACCGGTCATGTGAACAGGTCATTAGGTCTACAGAACCGGAATCAGTAAGGACTACAGAACGCAGGCACTGTAAACATTTCCAGACCTACACCCCCTCGCCCGTCACTCTCCCAGTCGTTTACCCAACGGGAGGTCAGACCGGCCTGCCCACTCAACCACTGCAGCCGGTGCAGCCGACCCAACCTAATCTGCAGCCGATAACGACGTCGATGGCGCCTATTGTGGTGAGAAGTTATCCAGACAGCCTTTTATAAATTTAACGAATGGTAAATTCTGATTTTGTCAATGGTCAGAAAGAAAGTTAGTTAATTTTGAAGATATTTCTCTAAAGTGTTTACAAGCGATTTCATTATTTATTTTCATTATTGAATAGTCATAGAGTAAAAATATGGGAAATAATCGATTTATTGCAGCAACCCGGGCAGCCCGGAGCGACGCCTGCTACTGGCGGTAACGATTTCTTACCATGTTTCATGTTTTGATCTCTCGAGATCTACCGGGTTCACTCCCCCCAGACAGACACTATTTGCTCTTAGCACCTCGCCGTCTAGATTGCCTATTGACCTTTCTCAGATATTAGTGTAGGCAATCATTTGGTTCTTTCACGTTCTCTTCATCTCTCGTTTCTCTGATCGACCACAGAGCTTTGCGAAATGGTAGAGTTAGACGGAGGAAAGCGCGTGCAAAATCAACATAGTCGTTTTCTGTTGTCGATCTCTGCTCTAACAGTAGTTCAAATAGGGAAGTGCGTGTGTGTCTTGAACAGGCAAACTTTTTCTTCATAGCGCCATTCATTGACTGGACATTCTAGCGGGAAGGGGATTGCATTACCGGAGTGGGGGACGATCAGTCACTGTGCTAATAGTGTGGGATTAGAGCCTTTCGGTGTTCCTGGGAAGGGATCGACACTGTATCAGGATTACATCGAAAAAAAAAATAAAAAAAAGAAAAAATAGAGAATCAAATCATAAGCCCCGGTAGAAGAGCCGTTGATATCTTTATTTTTGAAAGCACAGTGCATCTATGAGCTCGCGTTACATCGGCAATGGTCACTTCAAGTGTTTGTTAGTAATTCAAGTAAGAAAATGACCAGCCCAGAGCGAATGATCATCTCCTGTGTCGAATTACAACACTGACCACCACTGTAACTGGTCACGTGAATAGTTTCCGAGTGGGCGCTTTTTTGTGTACGTCCTAACAACACACACGCAATGGCAAACAGCAATGCACGATGAATAGTGTAGGGTTACCAAGGGGGAAGACACGCAGTGAGGGGACTTTGATACCCGGTGGATTCAGTGGATTCATCGGTCCAGTTCATGTCATTGATACACCGCTTCCTGCTTCCAGATTTCATTCAAACTATGTAGCCGAGTCTACTTTGCTCTTCATCCATTCGTTTCGCATACACTAGGGTTGCAGGTTCGGTTTCGGAAAAAACCGACACTCTCTCGCGCCAGACGGTTAGAGATGAGAAATAGCGTGGAAAAAAAAATAAAAATAAGTGAGAGAGACAGCTAGATCCCGAACCTGCAACCCTAGCATATACTATCACCCTTTAGATTCTCTAAATGACATGAGACATTTCTTGCCGAGCTCCCGCTCATACAACAGGAGAGAAAAGTTATTCAGGCACCACGACCCTTCCCCTGACCACGACCTGCATTCTCTATCCGGTCACGACGAATGGTGGCACGACGATGCAGCAACAGGTAGATGATAAATTACTTTACTCAAAACGTCGATTTTTGCACTCAATTGACGATTCGCAATGTGCACTATGTTAGTTGACTGGTGAAACATATTCGGAAAGCGTAAAATGATGGTTGCTCAAAGATCAAAGATCAACAATCGCCTTTCCAGTGCACCTGCATGCCGCAGTACGAACAGTGCGCGCAGAACGTCTGCTGCCTCTCCTCGCGATTCCGAAGCCAGAAGGTGAAGGTTCATGTTTTCACATAAGTTTATTTTTTTTCAAATTCGCGTATCAGTGATTGGAGCTCAATTATCTGTACGAACTTAGCCCTTGGGCGAAGCATAACCGAACTCGAAAGAAATTTAAACCATTAAAAATAATTAGAAAATGTATTTTAGAACGAGATAATCCGGGCTGCCGCCGACGCTACTGGCGTTCAAGAATCAACGCTAGACATCTTCGTTGACATGTTCAACAAGATCAAGAATCGATTCTCGGCTAACTAATTACTGTATCTTCCTCACTACTAGTTTCTAGCTCAATATGCATCTTCGCAAGCCCGTTATTGCTATATCACCCCTCAATCGAAACTACTTAATTTCACCCATCTGTGACCACCCGTGAACACACTTCCTTGTCTGTCTGTACATATTGTGCGATAATACGAGTTGTATTTAGTTGAGAGTTCGAATTATGGATTTCGCCACCTCATAATTTCCTGCTTATAGTAGAGAAATATAAGATGGTTCCGTATTTCGAGTTCTGATATTTAGGTGTGCTGATTAGTTGATGAGAGACGCTTCTCTCGCCTGCCCGACTATTCATGCCATATATTTATATTGTAGAATGGATAGGCGATAAAGTTATGATAAAAGTATATTGAAAACAAATTATTAATCAAAAATATTTCGGCAGCTTGTTGAGAAAATTGAATTGAGAACTGCCGTGTTCATGTTTGGTCAGATACTCAGAAAAATTGTGCCATTTGTTATCACGTTGTAAATTGTACGAGAAAATTGTCTCCACCACTTGTGTTGACTCACGAGAGATCCTTGCATTTCTTTATTTCAATGGATCCGGAATATCTCTACATCTCTAGATGGACTTTCTTTTTGAATATGGGACAGATGGTGATAAGTGTACTAAGCTTACCCTTATCGATCATTATTCTCTACGTTTTGATAACTAACAAATCGCACTCGGGAGCCTTTTTCGTGATATTCAAGGTAATTAATTCAATTCAATTCAATTCATTTCTTTATCCACCAGGTTAGAGAGCAAGCGTTGTTTCCAGACAAATACATCGCTTTTCATTGTTTTTTTTAATATTCTGTTCTAGCCCCTAAACCGAGTTATACGTACTTGTATTTCATGTTTTCGCTTACTCAGGTCGGCCTACTCTACGATATCGCTGCTCTCACATTCGTTCACGTATTTGGAGTGCTTCCAACAAGAGGGTTTATGATGTCAGACGAGTTTATGGAATCTCAATTATATCTGAAGGCAAGTCTAACCGAATACGTCCATTTTCCATTAGAAAAAAATTTAGTTGTTCTGAAATTATTACATTTCAGACCTATTTCTTTTTAATGTACACCCTGCACTCTGGCCAGTCAATTACGAATACCCTCATTGCATTGAATCGAGCGTCAGCTGTTGTTCTGCCCTTTCTCCATAAGCGGGTATTGCAATGTTTATTTATATCTCTTTTTACAGTTCTGCTTAAAGCTGCACTTCATAGAATTAATTTAAATATTCCATCCGTAGATGTGGAGTCATCGCTATTGTTTGCCATGTTGTTTTCTGATTCAAGCAACTGTTGGAATGGGTATGGGCCATGTATCACTACAGTATGAATTGAGCCTAAATCGTTACACGACTGGAGAGAGATTTCCGATGGTATTGTCTTTTTTTTGTTTTTAACCTGATTATTTTAGGTTGTCTTTTCGGAATCCGTTCTTCAGTTTTGGTTCAATGTATTTGTATTTGTCCTTGTCAGCAGTATCAATATGATTGTTTTATACGGCGTGGTTTTGTGGAAATTTAGGGCCAAGTTAATGGTAGGTTCTTCTCTCTTATTTCTCATTAGCGCTACAAGGTCGAAGTCATAGATAGATGGTAGATCAGTGATAGGCACAAGGACGGCTGCCTTATTCCCTAATGTTGAAGACATCGAAAGATCATCGATTTCAACATCAAATTTCCCGTTTTATTGCTTCTTATCACGATTTTAGGACAGAATAAAATCGAGAAATAGTACCACCGAATCAAAACGAGCCGTCTCACTTCTGTGTATTGCAATAGCAGTCGTCGGACTCGAGGTGAGCCATTTCTGATTTATTATTTTCCTGATTTATTACCTATTACAATTACAGGAAATTTATTGCGCTTATTACTATTATATTTTCGTGTATGATGTTAACTTTAAGGCTCGTTTGCTATAGGGATTATCAACAAATAAGTTTTTGCAGCGAGATTTTCGTATATTTTATGCAAATTATTACTGTATAGCCGATATCTATTCCTGTATGCCTTCGTATCTTTTGATCGCTTTCTTTAAGCCTGTGCGAAAGCAAGTTGTTGGCATATTGTGAGTTTGAAATATGATCAAACTCGATAAAGTTCTTTCAGAAAATTCCGTGGAGTGCCAGCCAATGCAGCGACAGTAAAGAATTCCGTGACTAGTGGAAAACCAAAAATCACTGATCGTTGATTGTAACACAAGCATGTTCTCTTTTTATCACTTTTCTCGGTAGTGCTCAAGGCATAAATTTTTTCAGAGTTTTGAAAAAAATACATTCGAATATCAATTTATCGAAAAAAGAAGACTTTATTACATCATCACTATGCATGCGTATCGATTTTCCAATATACCACGTTATGGCGAAACTTTTTCCGATACTCAGTTATTCGAAAGTTTCAAATCGATCGCTATCCTGGTTCACAAGATACAGTAGGCAGAAAAAGTGACCAATGACTTTCCGGGGCTACTGTACACACGTGGATATAATACAATACTTGCCATAGACATGGATAAACATTTAAGATATTGTCACACACTACAAAATGATATACAATATATATCACGAGTCTTCTGTGTTGTGTGAGTCTTCAGTTCTTAGATGATAAGTTGATATAAAAATAAGCGCATGGGCTTACAAAGTAAAAAAAAATTAATGCTTCAATAACAAGCAAAATCTTCAACGAAAGAATATGAACAAATGGAAAAGGGTCTTCCTCCTGTCCTCTTGGGTCCTCCTTATTGCATGGTCCTCCCTTATTGCGATGGGATCCTCTACCATCTTATTGACATGGGTCCCCCTTATGCGAACATAGCCATCATTTTCCAAGGGGACTTACTGTTTCACACGAGAATTTGCAAGCCATTATATTTTTCTCATAATTGAATTAAATAAATCCGCGACGCTTGCTTCGCGAGCGTCGCGGTTGTCCAATTTCTCCTCATTCTACTCTTCTTACTCACTTCTCAGGCGGTCGATTGCAGAATGCGATTGACTGACAAGGTACGATTCGTTGCAGTTTCAGGCCAATACTCTAATCTGATCGACTGCAACTCATGCCTGTGAATTGATCTTTGAACTATCTACAAGTTGACCGGCTTTGCTTCAGGAACGGCTTTACCGTCATCACTGCGATCGATTGACGAGAGGCGCCTCGCAAGCTGAACAGGTACACGGTAGAACGCTGATTCGGTCAGATATTTCCCCGAAATGGGCACTCCGATGCGACTCTACAATATTGTTTAACGCTACGTCGATTACCGTACTTTTGTGGATACTGTAACTTCAATTTCTAGGCCGAGTCTACTGCATTCTTCGCGCGGCTCGCCAATGACAATGATTTGCCCGCGCGAATCGATCCGAAACTGGTACGTAGGAGCTAGGCTATTAATCGATAATTATGACGCGGTCGAGACAAATATCTACTCTAACGTGTGTGTGAGCAATTGCACGAATGCGCCGCGTGCGCTTTCTAGAAGGCAACTAGTGATCTGGCGTTCGGGCCGATTCCACTCCGCTAATCTGAAATAAAACGATATTTTTGAGCTCGACAAGCTGTTCGATACGTCCAAGGACAATCAAAGCGAATTGGCTGTGCGGTGAGTTACAGTACTTATTTTACAGAATCCGTGCACTTTCTCTGCAATATTGCTATGCGTGCAGTTCTTAGTTCCTTCTTTATTTGTTGAAAACGGCGATTTTTTTTAATCTCTCTTCATTTCATGATATGCGAGACTTGCCAAATGAAGCAACCTTCCTGTTCTCCATTCCTTATGCAGAAAATTCGTCTTCTCGTCATGTATGCCAACTTGCAGATCGAACGCCCTTCATGTGCTCGCGAATCTGTGCGAACGCCCGGCGCTAATGCCGTTGTACTCCAGCACCGGCAGGCATACGCTCATGGATAAGGTGATCTTTGATCTTTGATCTTTTACGATGTTCGCTCGACTACAGGGTATCGTCAGCGTGCTTGCTGTGTGCGTCAGCAGCGACTCGAACGATGAGTGAGTAACCGATCAACGATCAGAGATCAAAGATCAACTTGAGGCTGCATGGGCCAAGCGTTCGTGCTGTGCTTCAAATCACTGGTTGCTGCGACAACTGCAGAACGAAGCTGTGTGAAGCAGGAGTGGACACTGTCATCATGCTGCAGGTATACAACGGTAGTTGATCTTTGATCTCAATTGAAGTAGCGATGTTGTTATAAAGTCATTCCTCGATAACGCCAGAACGGTCAGGGTACGGTAGTCGAGTTGCACTGATTCAGATGCGCGATGGCGGTTACGACGCGTCGTTGGAAGCGATACGCGGCGCGGTCCGCATCATCGACACACTTCTACTCTATGAACAACCTTACGGCGATGTGGTAAGTAGTATCTCGACTACCGTACACCTCTGCTGCACACTTGATCAAGCTATCGACGACTGACTTTATTCCTAAAAACGTCAAGATCTCTGGTAAAAGTTTCCTAGTAGGATCACAGTTGGGAGGCCCCCTCAGGCCTCTTCCTAGTAGTTTCACAGCTAAATCCTAGCAGGAACACAGTAGCAGGATCCTAGTAGGATCACAGTTGAATTTCCTACCAGGATCACAAGAGGACAGCCTTTTTCCTACCCGTCGCGTCTAGCACATGCCTAGCCTATAAGGGCCTATTTTTTTACTCCCCTCGGACGGCGCTCAAACTGGGCTGCCGTCTACTGCTATCCGCTAGGGATTGCCTTTTGGATGTGACTACCGTACATGGACGTTCCATGTGTGGTGTAGTTACGGTATGAGGCTAACTCGTACAATATCAATCAATAATACCGTATCTCCCCGTTTTGAGATTCCTACTAGGATCACAGTTGCAGAGGCCACTTTCCTAGCAGGAACACAGTTGAGTTCCTACTAGGAAACCTGCAAGATACCCACTAGGAAGTCAACTGTGATCCTACTAGGAAACTTTTACCAGAGATGGCAAAAATATGATGTTTTAACTGCTGTGATTACCGTAATTCACTAACAACCAAGGCCATCAGCGACTAACTTTATTGACAGGAGACTCGTGCGCTATTGATCCCTGCCCTCGCGCGATCCCTACGTCGACTAGGAGCTGATGATGACGATGTTGGAGAGGTATACGGTATTCCGTTCTGGAAGAAAGATATCGATTCTGCATGATAATTAAAGTTACAGTATCTATAAATGTACCGTAATGATAGTGGGGGAGTGTCGGAGTTCCTATATTTTTATTTTTAATAAAATACTTGTACTCAGAAAGCGCTGTCTGCTCTCATCCGTATCGATGACTACTGGGATGCAATGATGGGCCATGGAGAACTACTGGATTACCTGGTCCGCTCCATCTCATCCGACAAGCAGCAACTTGCTTGGTACGCTTTTCACTTTTTTATTGATTTGATAAATTTGATAAATGACATTACCATCTTTGCCGCAAGATGAATTGTATAGTTTCAACATTTGAAAATTGAAGAGACATCGTTCATGACGTTCCCCCATTTTCAGGCAAGCACTCGAGCTGATGTGGCTCCTGATAGAATCAGGTTCGTTTTTATTAAGATAGTTAGAAAAAAACGAAAAAAATGTTTCGAAAAAAAGGAAAAAATTCAATTTTACCCACCATGATTGGTATATTTGATAATACTGCCCGTTACAGCAACAGACGCTCAGATGGGCTTGCTCATGGCTCGACCGGGCTGCTTGCTGCACTTGGTAATCTTCTTGCTAATAATGAACATACTATTTTGCCGACAATAATGAAAACACCATGAATTATTAGCGTCTTTGGCATTTGTGACAAAAACCATTTTAAAAAACCAACTTCGGTAGTTGCCCTGCGTTGCGTTGGAAAACGCCAAACTACCCCTCCCAAAATATCAAGAGAAGCAATAACAAAAACAATTAATAATAAGCAAACGCCGAACTATCTATCGTACAGCGAGTGAATTCTTCACGATGATTGCCCATCAGTGTCCATCATTTTTCGAAGTTCTTGGCTTAAAATGCGATAATCAGGGATTTCGGAAATATGTGTATAGTATGTGTGTAGGGAGGGAATACTCTGTGAGAAAAGGCCTGGCCAAAAAACAGAGATGTGCCGGGATTTCTCTATAGATTCTCTATTTTCAGGCGCGCTGGGTGCAGTGGCCGGTCGACTATGTGGCGAATCCGGCGGAAAACGTGCTGCGATGGATGGCATGGGCGCCAACCGCCCTCTTCATCGATATCGTTCTCTCGGTAAGCATGCCGCGTTGTGGGCACCAGGGCTGGGCAAACAAATTAGCGATCTCTCATTTCACAATGCTCTCTCGCCGGCTAAATCCGTTAAATTTTTGCACAGCCCTGGTTTACTTTAGTGCCCAAAGATTGTAAGACAAAGATCATTCGTTGCCTCATAGAGCGCCGCGTTTGGGCACTAACGTAAAGAAGTTGTGTGTTGAGCTCAAAAATAGGTGTACTCATCTCTTTATTTTACCTACTCTCTCATCAATCCCTTTCAAGAACGCAGCCCTGATCACCCAGCTCGCTGCATGCGTCCGGCCTGCCGACGAATGGAGAGGCTGCGGGGCAAGCGAATTTTATTAGGGTTGACCGTTTGGAATGACGGAATTGATTCGGAAATCACATAGGTTCAATATTTTATCGATACGGAATGATTTTTGTGGACTAAAAAAAAACGGAATTTACCGATTTCGTTTCGTCAACCCTAACTTTTATCGTTCGAAAAACGACTTTCAAGGTGGTCTGCACATGCAATCTCCCCCCTCTCAGGCCCTCATCATTCTGATGAAGACCCTCGCGGTAGTAACTGCAAGTGGTCCGACTACGCAGTCGCAGTACGTCCTCGGCTTCGGTAGGCTCACTTTTTGGCACTTCTCCCAATTCACAGCATTCTGCCACGACAGAGAAGGGGGAGCACTTTACATACGCACTTTCTTACTTTGCATGAATCGAACTGCAAAGACTGTGCGGGGGGAGCGACTGCTCTCCCCGCTCATTTTGAATTTTTCGCGCCGGCGGGAAAGATTCAAAAATTAATCCCATTGTTCACCCTTATCTGGAGAGAACAATGGGGGTCAGAATGCTGTGAATTGGGCCCTGCCATTTCTCGATCCCCACTCAACGAGAAATGCTCATTTTTTAAACAATATTATTGCGTGATTGTCCCTCTAATCTATCCGGATATCTTTAGGTTTCCTGCCGAGACTCGTTCGCCACGTCGCTGGACGCGACCCGAGCGATTTCACCGTGGACATCACGATATCGGTAACGTTTGCGATCTTTGATCTTTGATCTTTGATCCCTTATCCTTCCTAGGCCTTGCACGCGGTCCTCAAGGCGCACCCCGAGTGGTCCAGGAGCCTGCACGAGGTGAGCATTTTCATTGGGAAACATTCGAATTTTCTTTTATTTCCTGTGCTCGAAAATACTAAGAATAACCAATAATTACTCGAAAATTGGATATCAATAGCTACTTGTAGGCCGGCGCTAGCGTCGCTCCAATGCAACTGGCGATTTGGATGAGAGCGGAGAGACAGGTATTAAAAAGACCTGTCGGGCGATTTTTTGATAAATTGTGCTGGTAAAAATGCACAAAATTTGTTAATAATATTTTTATCGCTTCAATTATCTAGTATGGCTCCTACTAAATAATAAAACTTTTTTTCTAGCCGCAGCACTACACTATCTATGACGAGGACTGCATCTCCATTTGAGGAAATCGATCAGTCGGTAGTCGATCGTGCTACCGTAGTCCTTTCCTACCGTAACTCTACTCGATATGTCTTAGTATAATAGCCAGATAAAGAAATTACAATGAATTGCATTGATACACTTCAAAAATCTTTTTTTTCACTTTTTAGCACTCCTGTCGCTTTGAAAATAAACTGGCAAACCGTAGAGAAAAGATAAGGAAAACAATCGGACTAATCAGAAGACGTTAGACAATTTTTCATTGATTTGTTTTAAGACTTTTCGATCATAATTCTCTCTAGGTCATACACACTTTCTCAGAGGAGAGAAAAAGCGAGAGAGAGAGTGTGAGCGAGAAGAAAACAAAATGACTTTTTTATCCGACCATTCCTGACCACAATTTGTCGTGTACTCCCTACGAACGATAACAAAACTCTCGCGACAGCAAAACACGATCCGGAAAAGGCAAAAAGTTTGCACAGTTGTTCGCTGTTTTCTGTAGTTCATCTCCTTTCTCGGTGATTAGAGAACAAGCGATTTGAAGAGACGTCAATGTTTTCCTGTGATGATTTCTGAAATTCTACCGGACGCGAACAGCAGAATTCATTGTCAGAACCCCTTCAAGGGCCGTCCAGATATTTGAGCAGCTCCTAAACATTCAATTTGATCGCGATGATTTTCTTATCTCGTCATGTTTCTTCAAAACTTTCGTGTTGTTATTCGCCGGCTCGCAAGTAAAATATGCGTTGAGATGTATCCGCGTGGTGACTACGTGCTCTTCTTCATTCTCGTCTCAATTCCTGCTCTGATTCATTCCATTTTCTTCTTTGATTCCGGCTGCATAACGACTACGGAGAATCCCTTGAAGGTTAGCTTTCGCTTTTATTTACCCTCCTCTAAGTGTCTGAATGGGATCAGCACAAGTTCAACGCTAGTGTGGTAAAGGTAAAGGTGTATCTAGCGATTTTACAGTCGTATGTAGAGTTCTCTTGTTGGAATCAATTCCGGAATTCCAATAACGAGAACAAAGGTGTGACGTCATTCCATTCATTCCATTCCCCGTGTAGCGGGCGGTCTAGTGGAATTCCATCAGTTATTGGAATTCCAATAAGAAATGGAATTCCATTTAGAGTGGAATTCTAATTGAGCGCCGGTCATATGCAATCGATTCCGTGGAAATGAGTGGGGTGGAATGGAATTCCAATAGGCAAATAATTCCAATAAGAGAACCCTAGTCGTATGACAACGATAGGTGGGCCCACCGGTAAGCAAGAGTTGTACCCTTTCCTATTAGAGCGATTTTTTTCTAATTCCGGCACTAAAAATCGAATGGCCGCAATTTTTGGGCATTTAATCACTGAAAACATTGCTAAATAGATCCATTTAGGCCTAATTTCTCTGATTCCAGGTCCACTTCCAGGAACAAATTACAAAGCAAAATGTGTTTAAATATTTTTCGATTGCAAATATAATTATATAATTTAATAATTTAATAAAGTATTTTGATATTCGCAGGTCCACTTCCAGGACGAGCCCCTGTGCGCGGCGTGCATGACACTACACGGCGCGGGCCGATTGGTGCTCGGGCGTGAGTTTGTGTTTTACAGATACAGATATTTATCAGGAATCGCAAAATTGCGCTGATCAGGGGCGGGAATACCATTCTTCATCAGTTAGACTCCACCAACATTTGTGTTTACATTATTTGTGTTGCTAACCTGCGTCTCGTTCATCAACCTCCCATTGTTGGATCTTCTCTTCTTTTTTTTAAACCGTGCTAGGTCCGTTCTGAATGTGAGGGGGGTAGGTAATGAGTATGAAAGGAAGGGGAATACTCTGCCACTTTTTCTCCATGGGTAAAAAAAAATAACAAGGTTCCTTAGCGTTTGACATGTGTTTCAACAACCTTACTTTCCCTGAGGCGGCATACTTGAACTAATAATATCTTATCATCGATTAGAAAAATAAAACTTCAAAATATTTGAATCAATGATTATTGCAGACCCACTGTCGCCTGTGCGCTTTCTTCTTAATACCGGCTGCGGATTTATTCCGGTACTTTAAATAATTTAAAAAATTATATAGATAATTATTTTTATTATTTAAAGCCCTGCACGATAATCTGGACCATTGTCTCCTTCTACTTCTCTGTCACGCCGGATCGACTGTCGTGCAGGAGACTTCTCGTTTGCCCAGTGAGCACGTTCGAGTAATTGTTCATGACGTTGGAGGGCAAATGGTAGATATTGGCTGTAATGTCCGTCAGATGTTGGTGCGCCCGGTGGGCCAAGAATGAAATACGTTTCAAGAATCATTCTTATAGTCTGCACTTACAACCATGACAGTTATATCTTTATCTCTTGTGATAATAATAATATTTAAAATCGTTCTGAAATTTAACGCCTTCAGAACGTGCGTTCTCACGTGAATTAACAGCGCAAGAGCTTGACTTTCCGATATGGGAACCCTCTTCCAAATTGTGTCCTTGAATAATGCCCATTCAGGGCGATTGGTTCGACGAGAACAAGCAGAAGCGGTCCGTCGATCAACCAGCGCATCTTCAGCAATCGAAGGAGCTGTATAATGTGAGCATTCCCATTTTAACAATTTGTATTCCTTTTTGCTTCGTATCAGTGAGCATTCTAGGTATAGTAATTTAAAACAATATAGTTTTATCTTCAGATTCTCGTCGGCAAAGACCAGCCGTATCACTTCGAGCGCAGAAACAGAAATAAGGTTAACACATTTGGATTATCACTATCAAAACCAGCTTTACAGTCGCTCGATAGCGTGGATCAGACGGTGCTCGCGGCTGTACGAAACGTGACCAACGCGTTTGGAGTCACTGATCAGGTCTAAGGGCTCACTTTATTAAAATTTTGCACTGCGAGATTTTAATTTTTCGGCTATCGAATACGTTTCACGGCATAACTTTATCATTTCGAGTGCGCCGAGAGTTCAATGTCTTCACGATTGACAGTTGAACAAGATGATATTTCCCCCTCCTGATCTTGAACACCGAAGAAAGTTAACGTCTTTAGTAAACAAGAATTTTCTTCTGCCCTGTACAATTCCTTTCAGTTAGTTACCATTTTAACATGCTCGACCATTCCAGAATAAAGTCAACCTCTTCGCCGACACATTTTTACTTCATCCCATTGCATCGCACCCATTTCTTGAAATTTCCTTTGCTTTGGAATACAAAAATGAACGCAATTTAATCATACTCGACCATTCCAGAAGAAAGTCAACCTCTTCGCCGACATGGTCCTCGAAGGAACGAAAAGGGTGCTCACCGCCTACAGTTACGTCACTGGGCTACAACAGAAGGACAGACGAATCACTGGATGATACTGCCAACTGCACCTTGCATAATTTGCGACTATTATCTCTTGTCATTCATAAACTTCCACGATAAAACTCTTTTTTTCAACTCCGAAGTGCGCACATAAATGTCAACGAATCATCAGATAATGTTCCTTCATAGTTTTTTTAACAAATGAATCCCTCGCTTTCAAAATTGGAAAATATAGAATCCCACCATATTATTCGCAGTTTCACTCTTCCGGTTCACTGTCCCCAATCTTTCCCCATATTTCTCCCTGATACCGTAATAACAGGCTACCCGTGTGTCACCTGTCCCCTTTTGATCGGTTCTGTCTCTGATCTGGGGATATTTTCCATCTCGTTCAGGTTAGAGAAACGAGAGAGCATCGGAAACGAAAAGACGCAGACTATGATCCCCCATCCCCTTGATACCACCCGCCCTCGGCTAATCCCTCGCCCTCAGGTCTTTGTCGGGATGGGGCGCGTCCATAATTATGGGTGAAGCTATCGAGAGAAGACGGGATCAGTGACCCGGTTTATCTCGCTTCATACCGGACCTGATGGTGTGGCATCAAAGCAAGCTGTGCTATCGCAAGCTTGATCTCGAGATCTAGACACCTGATAGGGCTACGAGTCCGGATGATTGGGGGATAATTAACCCTTAGGTAGAATGACAAGGAATCAGTCGAGCGCAAATATTTGGCGGAATCAGGAGTCGATCTTGAGATGATTCACAGATGTTGAGTATACTCTTGAGTAGAGAGAATCGAGAGTATAAAAAAACAGTCAACACCTCTTGACTCCGTCCATCATTTCTTGCAGATGGAACGGGCTGATAAGAATGGTGTATAAAATGGAAGAATGCCTTGTTTTCCGCGAGATCTAGTTGGTGTTTCGCTAGGAATCGAGCGTGACAAAGTTGCAGATGTTGTCACTCATTTTCCATGCAAACGGGTATTTCTGCAAGAAGTTATTTTTCGGGGTCAATTAGCAACGCCTCTCCCCTTCCTCACAATTCTCGCACAGTTCTTGTCTGTTTTGATTGACTCTGTCACTTCGATTTTTACATGCAGTATTAAACATCATGATATTATCAGATGCTCCAATTCGCCCTGCTTCTCCTTCCACTCGCCCTCGCGGCCGACCCGCAGCCCACGGAATCCATAATGGTGACCAAGAAGTTTGAGAAAGGATGCACGATCGAGTCAGATAAGGTACCGTTTCACTTTCTCCTACAACTCAAATGTGCCTTGTACAATGATTTTTGTTGATCGAGAAGCGGCTGATCAATTGATAGAGGTCCGAGAGCCCGTCTGATCTAGTAATCGTGAAACATAACCCCTCAGTCTCACCAGGAAGTCCGACAATCGATTCCAAGAATATTGGCTGCCAATTTCGTTACCAAATGCGTATTTTGGGATTTTTTTTACTGAAACTAACAATATTTTAATAAATTGAAGGTGATCGAGAACGGTGTCGAGCGCAAACTGACCGATGACGAGAAGCAGAAGCTCGCAGACTACGCCATCGCTCTGGATGAGTATTTCAAGGTATGTAAATAATTTAAACTTTAATTTTTTTCTATTTTGAACAGTCACTCAGTTGAGTTTCAATAGGTAAATATTGCTGGGAGATCAGCATGCTATTCAATGGGGTAAGTAGAAGAACGAGATATAAAAAAAAACTCCGAATAGACTAATAAAATTTTCGTCGACTAGGCCTGTGTTCAAATTATTATTTCAATTAGTTGACTTTACTCTTATTGTTCGAACTATTATCAGAATTTTTCGAAGCATTGAATCGGTTGAGTTTCACATGGTTAATAATATAAGAAGAAAGCCAGTTATTCATTGGGAAGTAGTCCAAGGTCAAAAAATAAAAATCTAAAATTTGTCACTTACAATCACTATAATAAATAAAATAACCACATAATACAATTAAATAAATTAATATTCCAGCGCGCCTTCCATCCCAAGTCGCTCACGCAACCCAAGGGCAAGCTGCCCAAGTTCCCCGAGATCTGCAAGGTTTGATTCTTTGATCTTCGAACTCTCATTTACGTTATCTTTGAACTCTCATTTATCGACTTCTGTAAAAAAAATAAATAAAAAATTAAACCCTATTATCATTTAATCATAAATTCCGATGATATCTTCCAGAATATGATTATCGAAAATGAATGCGTTATTTTAGTCCGACAAAGTGGTCAGCGAGCACCACGTAGTAGCTTTCGAGGGCTGCAGTATTACCGATGATCAGGTTTGATCTTTGATCTTTGGCCCTTACTTACCGGTAAAGCCCACAAAGCGTGGGTGTCGTTTGACGACTGCAAAACGCTTTTAAAAAATTGCCAAGCACGTTATTATCACCTTTTCCTACCTTTTCCTTAGCACCTTATCTCCAAAATTGTTTACCAGTTCCCGTTACGAAGCAACTGTTTCTATAATTACTACTCCATTCTTTTTTAGCTTACAATGTTATTTAAGAGACCCTCCACGAGAGAACGGAAAAGGTCGCCGGATGGCCCTATCCCGATACATATTTTTTCGAGAAGGGGCTCCTGAGTGCTGATCGTCGGTAACTTTCACTAAGCCCAAAAATCGATTTCGCCGGAAATACCGGGCTATTCTGGTTTTGGGGTCGAAAAATGAAGGTTATCAAATGTCCTCGAAAAAAAGCTTGTCCGATGTATTTTTGCACGTAGAATCCGAATTTGC
>LS486932.1:25144-74586 GCA_900490705.1 Pristionchus arcanus | reverse complement strand
TTAAATATGCGTAATTATGAAATTCTAAGCAAAATTTGGCTCAATTCAACCGATTATAATTTAGCTGTGATGGAAAATAGCTCGAAATATCAGTCACTTTTCAGTGAAGAGTGAACTTCAAGCCCAAATTTAACGAAGGGTCTCATATTTTAAAATTCTGAAAAAAATATATATGTTGTAATACCACCTGAAGTTTCCGAAAATGCTAACGAGAAAAAAGGTTTTTCGTTTTGACCGAGTTATGCCACTTTATGTGACTTTTTGGACCGAAAAAATCAGTTTTTCGCGCATAACTTTTTTAGTTTTGATTTTCACGAGTTCTAATAAGCAAATTCGGATTCTACGTGCAAAAATACATCGGACAAGCTTTTTTTCGAGGACATTTGATAACCTTCATTTTTCGACCCCAAAACCAGAATAGCCCGGTATTTCCGGCGAAATCGATTTTTGGGCTTAGTGAAAGTTACCGACGATCAGCACTCAGGAGCCCCTTCTCGAAAAAATATGTATCGGGATAGGGCCATCCGGCGACCTCAACAGTGCCGTTACGTTCTCTCGTGGAGGGTCTCTTAATTAAACTAATTATAGCTGTACGTCGATGGGAAATTCGTTCGTAAACTCTCCGACGACGAGAAGAAGCAGCTGAGGGACTTCAGGGACGGAGTGGAGGCATTCAAGGTTTGATATTTGATTTTTGAATGTTGATCTTCTGTTTTTTGTCCAATGTTTCAAGGCCCAACAGTCGTGTCGGTCCAGGTAATACCTCCAGACAGAATTGATTTGTCAAACGAGAATCAAATATGTTTCACGCAGCTCATTTCCGATCACGCTCACCCTCGGTGCAATGTTCCCGAGGCAGCCAGAGAAAATAAAAACAATAAATCTTTCGTCCCTAAATCGATGACAGTGAAAACTTCACAACGTAACGAAAAAAAGTTAAAATATTAGTACCGTTTTTCCAGTCCCAAATCGACGACTTCCTCAAGGAGGAGATGACCGTGTCCATCAACGGCGGCAAAATGACGAGAAAGCAGCCGCAGCCGCCCAGTCCGCCCAAGTGAGATGATTTAATAATTAATTATTCATTTAATTAATTAAAATAATAATCATAATTACTGAGAGAAACATAATAGTCTTATCACTTTTGAAAATCAAATGTGTTTCACGTAAAGCATTTCTCTTTCGCAAGCCGGCTTGAATTCAATATTAGGTACATACCTCGCTGAAAATCCTTTCCTGTAAAGTCCAGTGGTAAAGAACCTTAGATTAAGTATGCTATTATTGAACTTGCTTAATTACCGTATGTCAATCAATACTCACCCCATATCCCCTGCAGGATCTGCCCTACCGTCACGGCCAAACTCGGCAAGAAGATCTCGGATAAGGAGCAATTGACTGCTACTGAGACACAGCTCGCCCACTGACTGGCATATTTCATGGCATTTAATTTCTGCCCGTTTCCCTGTTTTTGAATTCGTGTAGATAAAGCTATGCTAGTCCACAAGTTGTGATGATGAATGCGATCTATTCATTCCAGCGATAATTTCGGTAAATCTTTGACAATTCAGTATATGTGAGACTTTATACCGCCCGTATCGTCCCCCTTGCAACCGTAAATACCACCACCACCGACCGGACCAGCAGCTTTACAGCGGCTCTCAAACCATAAATTCATATCTCCGTGGCACCGTAAAATCTCAGAGCATCTAACAGTGGTCAGCAGTTGCTGATTGTGTGTCTATTTCAGGTATGGCTGCGCAAGAAATGATCTCATTATTTGACGTGCTCTGTAACCACTAGGGTTGCGAAAACGGACGGACAATCCGGACAAAATCCGGACAAATTGTCCGGACAACGCATTTACATCAATTCCGATCTCCTTTGTCTGTCCGGACGGACGGCCGTTGTCCGGACTGTCCGTAATGAATAAAGGAATATTTTATTGTAATTCATTTCTCTCATTTGAGTGGATGAGTGTGGGTCGTCGAGTCGACCACCCCTCTTCTGCTCGAGTGAGGGAAATGAGAGACAATATTGACGATCTCTCTTGTGTCCGGGCAGATTTGCATAAATTCCGGACAATTCCGGACAAATCGGTGTCCTTCCGGACATGGACAAAGACGGACAATCTCCCCCTCATTCTTCATCCTTCGCCGACGAAAGTCGGTTTTGTCCGTTTTCACAACCCTAGTAACCACTCAGAGGAAGTACGCGGAACGCAGCGCCCTACTCAGAACTTGCGAATGATCAAATGTGTTTCACGAGGAAAATATTCCTATGATCACTGGAAATTGATAATGTGAAGAAGTTACCCATGTGAAAAAAGTGAAAACCTTTTGCGACGAAAACGATTTTCGTTAATTGATATCAGAACACGTGTTGCAGCAGTAGCTAGCCAAGTCTTTTCAGAGTTCATATTGGCGAATTTTGGAACATCAGGGCTTAGAATCCAGCTCACGCTCGGGTCAACAGTTCCAGCCTTCCTTTTCTTTATAACAATTGCCACTGTTGCTCATCTAGTGTCTGTAAATTCTCGTTTTTTCATGCGTTCAAAAATCAGCTCAAAATTCGATTCAAAACTAGTATCTCTGTTGCATTCGCCACAGTTGCTGATCTGGTGTCTGTTCCACAGTCCTCAGCACCGCGCCTGTTGCCCTCTTCTACTGTGTACAATCGTCGCAAAAGGAGCAATTGCCCGTCTCTCTCTCCCTTTCTCCCCCGCTCTCTCGCCCTGTCTAACCGGGCGAGAGATCATATGTTATGAAGAGACGATACGGCAGAGAATATCTGGCCTCGCGGAGAGATAGGAGAAGGGGGAGGCGGAGCCAGTGGAGGCGACTGTCAGAGACTGTAACAGATCGCTTTCCTGGATTAGGAAGAGTTCAGATCGGGTCATCTGGCACACATTGCTTATTTTTTACTTATTCTTAAATGCGCAATTTTGAATTGTTTTTTCTGATTCAGAAGTGTCGATCAAGCAATGTGTGTTTCACGAAGCCAATATTACTTCGAGCGCTGTAAAATTACTCAATATTCCATAGCTTACTCCTTTAAAAATAATAAAAAGTTTGCTTCTATGCATCCACTATCCAGCCACCGAAACACTGGCGCGCTTCTTAATTTCTCTTCTTCTTCTCTTCTCTTGGTACACACACTTATTTCCACGCTAATTACGCTCTAGCGCCTCTCTCGAAGCGAGGAGTCCATTTCCGTATGCATGACTTGCCCTTTCGTGTCTGACTCTCTCGATTTCGCGTGCTCTCTCGCCTTCTCTGACCGGGGAGATTGCGTGGAAATTAGGGATAGCCAAGGACAAGCAGTAGAGCAGTGAGGATCCGGAAGGGTGCCGTGTCGAGGTTGATAGGTCTCGAGACGAGACTCTCAACACTATTCAGTGCATCTTCCCAAATATTCTTCGTTTCTATGAGTTTCTCGCTCAACTTATTCAACTTATTTCGTTCGTATTCAAATATAAACAAATAAGCTCCGTTCTGCGTTGATTTACTCTTCATTTGCTTTCTCACTAGAGTTGTCTAAACGGAATGCGGAATTTCCCTCTTCTCATTCCTCAATTCCATTCTTTCCGCATCGCGGTCTCTCCCCTCAATTGAATTACGGAACTATGCGGAATTGCGGAATTTCCGCAATTCTCATTCTTCCGCCATCGCGAGTCGCTGCTCGGTGGTGGATTTGAAATAAGAATGGAATGAGTTTCACAGCATCGGACCACACGGTTCTCCCCGATGGGATCCCCACTTCCAACGTATAGGGGATTGTGATAAAATAGGTGTCGAGGGTCACCCATAACCACCTAGTATCGTAGCCAAAAGTGTACACAGTAGCCCAACCCATTTTAGCCTTGGGTTGCGCTGCGGTAACTCACTTGGTGATCGATTTCAGACGATTTGGCAAAAATATGACCCAAGGCTAAAACGGTTGACCCTCTGAACCAGGTTACGGTAGTCAACAAATACAAGCTGGGGTACAGTAGACACTTTTGGATTCGGTACTATGGTTATAGTACGACCCTCGACACCAATTTTACCATGACCAGTGGGAGAGGGGATCCCACCCCCCGTCACTTCCATTGGGCACATATGTTTCATAGATTGGACAAATCCTCAATCTCATTTTTATTCTACAATCCAGATTGCGGAAATTCCGCAATCACTCGGAAATTCCGCACTAGAATGAACCGGTATGGCCGAGACGCGGAATAGAGAATGAGAATGAAAATGATGCGGAAATTGCGGAATGAATTCCGCATAGACAACTCTATTTCTCACAATTGGTTGATGAATATATTTTACCTCTTTCGTATTCAAATATGAATCGACCTCCGTTCTGCATTGATTTACTACCATTCAAGTAGAGCCATTTGATGCGCATTACTTCTGACATTTCCCATTGCGCGCCCGCTCTGTCGGCACTCACACAAAGTTCAACTGTCGATCGAGCTTGATTATTGGGTAATAACGACCAGGTCGTCTCTTCATTTCGCGTGCTCTCTCGTCACTCTAGCCGGTGAGAGAATGTGAGAAATGAAAGACGGATTCATAACGACCACTCGTTGCTCTTTCTTTCCCTAGCTGTACTTATTTCCTCTTCCCTCCACTCTTTCCCTTTCTGATCTCAGTGAATCAGCACTAGAGAATGGCGATTTTGGGCGATCTCAGTGTTTTTTCATTATGGAGGATATAGATTCAAATCACAGCTAGCCTTGGTCAATCGAAAGCGGGCGAATTTCGAAAATGTTTCACAGCGCTCATTTCCGTTCTTAAAAACATTTGGAAGTTGATCACTGCGAAATTCACAATCAATACCTCACTCTTACTCCAATCTGATCTTCAGTGATTGTTTCCAGGAAATTGGAACATTAGGTCGTTTATTTCCTATTCTGCACATTACGCGGTTCCAATTGCAACATTGTGGATCCATTTCCTTCCATTATTCTGTTCGCCAATGATTCAACACTTGAGTGTCCCATCTTCTTCCCGCGAAAATGAGAGATTGGGACGATTCAACACATTGCGCGCCCGCATCTGTCACTTATCTGCGCACTGGCAAGTTAGAGTGCGATCCAGATTTCCATCTGCTACTCTTCTTTCCACTTTCCTTACACAACAGACATTCCCAGAAAAGATGACACCTGGCGAACAGATCATTTATCACTTCTGTATCACTGCCACTAAAGGTGAATAGGCTAAAGGGCGGGAGAAGCAAAGCCACCTGGCCAGACCCATTTATCAACTCTCTATCACTCCTTTTATCACAGCTCCCTGCGGGAGTCGGCTAGGGGAAAGGAGCCAAAATGGGATCTAGCACAGCTGATTCATTTCTTTATCACAGATCCCTAAAGCGCCTCTGGGATCTAGAGGGATACCCAAGCCACCTGGCCAGAACCATTTATCACTCCTTTAGTATCACTATCACTACTACCCCTCAGGGGGTGAAGGGCTAAAGGGGGAGGAGAGCCCGATCCCCTAGTGGGCTCTTCTCCTCTCGGATCCATAGCCCCCCCCCCTCTCCTCCTCTGCCACCCTCTCCACTCGCGCACCTGGACAGTTGCTACACCCTTCTCTCACTAAAATCTCCCTATTCTCGACCCAATCAGAGCCTATTGAAACCCTGTGGAAACCTTCCCAGGGTTTCATCCAATCAGGGGCTCGTTTAGCACCTGGGTTCCAGGTTTCAATTGCTAACTACCACTCTTCTTCTGGATACCGTGCCCAAAACCTCTTG
This sequence comes from Pristionchus arcanus, assembly GCA_900490705.1. Classification (NCBI taxonomy): domain Eukaryota; kingdom Metazoa; phylum Nematoda; class Chromadorea; order Rhabditida; family Neodiplogasteridae; genus Pristionchus; species Pristionchus arcanus. The sequence continues at coordinate 68,844 of LS486932.1, read as the reverse complement.
AAATTCACTGAATTCAGCTCTTCTTTGGGCCTCAGAATCCAAGTTTCCCATCCAACTGTAGCATCCCCCCTCGGACCACCCAGTCTCTTGTCTCGATTACTCTTCCCTCTCAGACTCCATTACGCAATCCTCTCAGATGCGGGAGAGTAGGCCTACTCATCCCTGTTTAGGAACGCCCTCTCCTTTCTACCTGCTCTCTCGTCGGTCAGAGAAGCGAAAGATGGGAAACAGAGTCCATCTCCCTGTTTAGAGCAGTAGAGTAACGGAAATTTGATCGCGCTCGAGGCGTATCCGGTGTGGTCTTAGGTCATTTCCCCTCGCGTCTTCCTGCATGCTTTTAGGGGAGTATTACTCTCTTTCGGCCTGACCTGTCAGAGAGTAATTCTCTCGCCATTCTTCATGCTCTTTCGCGCAGTCAAGAGAAAGAGACTCTGAGCCGCAGTAGGCGAGTAATTTTGAAGATATTCCGCATGGCCTGTTAAATGGCTTGCGAGAGATCATGTGAAATAGAGAGCCAAGAGTCTTATAGTAGTAGCAAAAGGCGAGTAATTATGCAGATCTCTATGCGCATTGCCACACACAGCGCGCATGAAAAATGGCTTCTATAGCATCGTCTCAGGGCCTGGCTCTAACCCCTAAATATCACTGAAAAGGAGGAGACTCTTTGCTAACTCCTTCCCCCGGGGGCCCACTTGTATTGTTTCCGCTTGCCTTCTCCGATCCCGAGCCCATTTGTTGCTGTTTTGCTGTGCCTATCTATCTTCCGGCTATTTATCCCCGCAAAAGAGAGAAAGCTGCGTGTTTTGACTGATGTTGGAGACGTTATTCTGCTCGTTTTTTTCACTCTTGCGGTTTTCTGCGTGAAATTTTGACAATCTCGCCTTTTCATAAGGTTTTTTTTGTATTTTCATGAGAGAAAGTCGCATTTCTATTCTCATTCAGATTCCAAACCCCTCCAATTTAGACAATTTAGGCGTTTTCCATTGAAAATGCCTTTCTAATGAAAAGTGAAAAAGCCTTTCTAGTGAAGAAAAAGTCAGCGAATTTCCAATTCTCAAGCAGCTTCCAAACCCCGCCAAGCCTCCCTCTAGTTTGTCCCTCGTCCCGTTTCAATCCTAATGAGTTCACGAATTGCCATCTCCCCCCTCGCGCTGGCTCTAACTGCTCGCGACACGCGTGGAATTGGCTCCATTACTGCAGTAGAGCGAGCGGAGGAGGACTCATAAATGTAATAAGTCCCAGAGGGGTGAGAGGAGGTTGCTGACTGAACGAAATGCAAATGACAAGAAGCGTTCCTTTCGCAGTTTACTGACGTTGCTGAAGGGGGGGGGGGGCGAAGAATGGAGATTGTTTTGCGCGGGGTCATCTAATGCAATCACATCATGCTATTTCCATCCATTCTCTTTTATCTGAGCAGCAAACGCCAGATCTCGTCAAACTCATGTCAGATGATTCCTTCATCTGTCAGCCCATCACATCTAAGCGTTCCCTGATGTTTCTTTTCCGCAAGAAGTGTAAGCAATCCTTCTCTTCCTATTCCCGCTTTTTCCCCCCTTCCGAATTCATTAATTTCTGAAGAAATTCCCCATTTCGGCTCCTCTCGCGATTGCGTCTTAGTCTTCTCACATGGCCACATTGCCTAATGCAGTACTACTACTAGTTGTGTTTCACTCTCGCCCTCTCACTTTTACATGGTCTATCGCCTTCTCTGACCACCCAGGAACTACGTGGAATAGGGAGTTTCCAAGAGTAAGGCTGAGCGTGACACCTTTCACTATAAGCCCCGCCGGTCCAATGGACTTCTCACTCTCGAGCAATAGCCTGCCCATTCCTTCCATTTCCCCCTCGAAGCCCCGTATCTCGTCGCGAGTCGAGAGCGTATTTTCACACCTATCTCCACTGTACGAATTCCCTGGCTCTTGACCTCGGAGTTTATCCGTGAAGTTTAGCCCCTATTCGTGTGAAAATCCGTCGGGATCATCCCGAATCGTACTCAGAGTAGGGATGACCAGTGACTCTCCTCGATTCACATGCTCTCTCGTCTCTCTGACCTGAAGATACGGAAGGGAGGAAGTTCCCAGAGCCGAGGTGAGCTTACCAAGTAGTGGCACTTGGCGATAGTCAAGGACTCGGGGTGGCTGGTACAAATCTGTACAGATCTCTACTGTCCATCATCCCTTTGATTTTGAGCAGTGGCCCATGACGTTTTAGCACCCGAGCGATTTGCTTTTGTTGCATGTTTTCAGCGCGGTTCAAAACTCTCCTTTTTTCATTAGATTTTCACTCATAATTTAGGCTTCACACTGAGCAAAAAATAGGAGTCTGACTTGGCAACCATACCCCCCCCCCTTCCTCCACCCTCTTCCTTGAGAATGATGTAGTGCCCTCGCGCACGCTTAGCGGGACTAAAAGGCTGGGTTAAGAGAGAAAAGTGACTGCTCTCTCTATTTCGCACGCTCTCTCGCTCCCTCTGACTTCCAAGTTTCTGTCTAAAAAAGAGCCAAAGTTGACAGGGCGCACGCAATGATTTGTGACCCTGGAGGCCTCTCGCAATCCCTTTAGACCCCAATTGAAACCCCCACTTTTTCTCTCCGGACCCGCTGTCAGACGTCAAGATCTATTAGATAAAAATGGGCAAGTTGTCGGATGTTTCCGGCCCTTTTCGGCCCCGAGAACTTTCCATTTCACGGTTGACCAAACCTATTCGTGCGCGTAAAAGGTGGGTTTACTACTGCTGTAGATCGCATCTTTAGCGTGCTTTGTCAGGAGAATAGCGATTTGCGATGTCTAAATGAATGGACGGATTCTTCATACTGAACGTCCTAATCGTGATCTTTCCTAGCCGCTTACTGAATTGTTGAAGCCTTGACCGACGAGAGAGCACGCGAAACGAGGAGAGCAGTCGCGCACACTCGAAAATTCACGGAAAAGCGCCACTAGCCCGTTGTGTCCATCTCACACGCTTCCGATTCACTCCTCGCTCATTTGCCAGCCGCGGACTACCCTATCCATTACTGATGACCGCGCGATCTCTAACCCCTACTCCGGCATTTATTCCCCGGCTTCCCCCAGAACCGTATTTTTGCGACCGGAGCTGTTCTTTCTATTCCCCGGTCGGAGCCGTATTTTGTATCCATCTGGTCCCGAGAGCCGGAGTTTATTCGGATCCGTATTTTCGGGGCCTCGCCCAGGCTGTCAGCAGGCAATTAGTACCACCCTGCTAGATAGTGCCATTGCGCAAGACGTTTGCCACCCAGCCCCCTAAAGAGGAGCGCGCCTTTTAGAGACTCTACTCTCTGACTCTCTCCATTTCGCTTGGTCTCTCGCTCTTTCTGACTTGTTAGAAAAGGAAAAATGCAGTCCATTACTACTCGTTTAGAGTGCTCCTTCCTCTCTTGCGCCGCGAACCGTCTGCCGCTACCAAATGTGCGTTAGGTCGTTAGAGTTCACCCTAGGTAGATGGTAGATCTTTCCGAGAACGTAGGCCTCGCTCTCTCTGGCAGTTTAGCTTTGTATCCTTTTTGTATCGTTTAACTCCCATACATCTTGACGAGGGGAGTCCATTAGATCCGTTTGATCCCACATGTGTTCACATCTATAGAACATTGCAAACAATCCATTCCCGTTCATTCATTAGTGCACCCAACATCATCAGTCTCTCCTTTTTTTCGCCCCACTTCAAAGGCCTGTCCCTAATACCGCGCATACGAATAGTGTCAAGTGTATCCAACTCTCTTCCCGGATTGTTTACTCTGCGCGATTTTTCCGTGTGCCTAATACAAATAGGGGCGACTGGAGATCATTGGCACACGCTTTTTTCCGCCTTCAAGTAGGTAGAAAAAGTACGCCGATAGAGTTTCTTTTTCTGATTGTGATACTTTTAAACAACCATTTATTGGATATTCGTTCCGTGTGCCTAATACAATTTGATTGAAGATCATAGGAGGGCAGCTCCTTTTCCGAATCGAAGTCTTCCAGAAAATGCGCTCAAATCTTTAATTTTTTTCCAAATACCCACACGAACTGAAATTGAATCGAAGATGTATTGAACAATAATATGGCTCCCGTGAAACTCAATCGTTTCGCTGATCAAGAGTTGCCCGTTTGCCAATGAGGAATCCTAATACTTTCGGCCCAGCCCTATTTTCGCACTCATGTTGGTATTCATGCCCTTCATGTGTAAAATAATTATTATATTTTTTGTCCAAAGCCAGAATGCTATTAAACATCAGCGATTTTCTTAGCTTAACTGTCTCGGTGAAACACAACTTGAGCCCTTCTAAAATCTTCTCACACCTTTCCTCCAAACGCCCTTATCCCCTATACCACACCTCTTGAGAGGTTCACTCAAGTGCGGCGTGAAAACGCGTTCTTTTCTCACCATAAACGAGCGCGCGCCAATCGGCTACTAGGCTATTGGCAAAAAGAACACTGATTCGGCAGGCGCCTACTTTGATTTTGCATGCTCTCTCGCTCTCTCTGACCGAAACGAGAACTCCTCCAAAAAGCACACTGCGCATTCTCAGTATTCGTCCTCTTTATTTCTCGGTTCGTGCCGTATTGTTAGTGCCGTCGTCGCACATTGTTGTATTCTGTTCATCACACCTTTCTTTCGTTCTTTCATCACAGATGAAAGGTCTCTCAACTTCCCCTTATCTCTCGCCAGTCAGAGAACGAGAGGGACCAGGGAAAATAGGGAGTGTCCGATCACCCGTCTTTCTTCCGCACTCGCTCCGCTCCCTGACAGTATGCATGGTTATTGTCCCTTCACTCCTCCTCCTCCTCCTTCACTCTATTCAGTTGTTGTCCGGTCGGCCAAAGATTGGATCGCGCTCTCGATTTCGCACTGTTTTTCGCAAAATGTCTGACCGACGAGAGAGCAGGTGAAATGGAGAGAGCGAGCAACATCAAAGACTATTTACTTGTCATTCGAGTAGATTTCGTCGCGATTGCGTAATCAGAAGACAGGTGGAACTGTGATTTCGTTGCAGTTGCCGCGTTACTTCAGTAGTCTACTCTTTCGCAAGTTGCTTTGCGAATTTCAGAGTAACTCTGACTTCTTATCTTCAGTATTTTATACTCATTCGAAAGTTGTTCTCAAAGTAAGTATCACCTTCGTTTTTTTGGATCTCGTAAAACAGTAAAAGACACCGGCTCCTTGATGGGTCTATTTTCGCACGAGGGCAACACTAAACTTGGCTCTCCTCCATTGCCCTCGCTCTCTTGCAGGTTAGACAGTGTGAGAGATCAGGCGAAATGGAGAGAGTTAGAGACAAGTCTCTCGACTCTCCGAGTTGTTTTTGTTTGACCCTTCACACAGTGGGAAGATGCGCCAAGGATTCCTGACTGAGACGGAAGAAGGAATTAGCGAACAACGAAAGCAGTCAAATTGTATTGTCTTTGACTCAACACAACTTTGTCGGCTGCCCCTCCCCACCTCAAATAATCCTATTGTGTTGTGCTCTATTCATTACCGCTTCCAAAAATTGCCGATCAGTTCAAATGACCAGCATTTTTGTCCTAAGGTACAAATGGGCAAATAATTTAGGCATTTTTCTCAGTTTCCTCCAGCAAAAGCTACTTCTCAAGTGTTTTCGCTGTTCAGCTATGCGGTTTCTGCGCTGGCTTAGCATCTCTCTATTTTTCATGATCTGTCATCTTCTCTAGCCCCTCAATGCTGACAAGCGTCTGTCAACACACATATCGTTATTGCAGCCGATAGCGAGCGCGTTCGGCGGAAGCATTTTCCTTGTGCATTTTTTTTTAAAGATTCCACCCTTTTTCCTCGTCTCCAGATCCAACCATTCCGAATCCCAGACACTAACTTCATCTCCATAGTACTGCCACTCCGATTAGCCAAGACATGATTCACCTCCCTCCTTCATTTTCATTCAAATCGACTCTTTTTCCCATGTCCATTAGGCGCCGTTGGCGCCACATAAAATTTCCCCCAAATCCCCCGAATCTCCACCCCATATGTCGCGCCCCCGTTTTTGCTGCCTGTCTCTCTCAGAGAATTTGGTAAAGTTCGCAGTGTTTTTTGCGCCTAGCCAAACTTCCAAATTCACTCCGATTATTCGTTTATTTTTACAAAACCCAATTCGTATCCAATTTGTATCGCACACACTCCTCCAAATCTTGGACATTCGAGTTTCCATGTACTCTCCGCCCATTATACATCTCTATTTTTCTTAAATTCACATCTTTACAGTCACCTCCCAGATGCCCACACAAATCTGTCACCGGCTGCTGCTCTTATTGTTATTAGGTCAGTGGTTCTTATCCGATCGGCCAATCTGACGCATTTACGATCTCCAAATCTGGCATTTATTAGTTTCTCGACCGATTTACGATCCACACGTGTGTAATAATGCCTGTAGATGTAGATTGAGCGTCTGACATTGTTATGGGGTTAATGAGGTCCGAGTATCGGATTGCAAGCGAAAGTGACCATATGTCATCAGCCTTTTGGTGTCTGACTAGAGCCCCGTCTCTCCATTTCGCACGCTATCTCTTCACTCTGACCTTAAATGTTCCTTTAGACGACGCATCTCCAATTTCGGCCATAAGCTCGCAGAGTGTGACTAATTTACATCCGCCCCGATCGGCTTTCAACGAGCGCTTTTGAACGTCTGACTCTCTCAAATTTGCGTGCTCTCTCGCTTTCTCTGACCTCTGGAAGTCAATCTATAGGCTCAAAGAGCTCTACTTTACGGGGCTGTCAGGTGTCCGGGGAGAAGCACTGAGGTAGTCGTAAATTAGCAAACGGCTCTCAGGACAGTGTACCTTGTCTTGTCGCTAGGGGATGAAATGTTGGCTGGGAAGGAGAAGTCGAAGAAATAAGGGAATGGAAAAGATATCGAGAGGGAATTTTGGAAAATTCATTTAATTTCAACCCCCTTCCGTTAGTTGGGATGAATTTCGATCCATTCACGATATTCCTTTGAGATATGTTTCAGTGAGCACTGAAATCCAACAATAATTCTTTGGAAATAGTGAATTCTTCTTGGTTATTCAAAAAAAACTCATGTAGATCATACAAGAACACAGAAATAGTATAATGATCGTGATCCCATCTTTGTTCCTGCGCACTCGGGCGTTACTAATTAGAAGACGCGCGCAACATGTATCGCGATCTGCCCTCCCTCTGATTATCTCTCCCCTGATCGCCCCTCTTCCTATTATTATGCACAGTCCAATCGACTCCTGGCACCTCTTTTGTACCACAGTACAATAGATAATCTGACAGACCCCCCCTCTAGCCGCTTAGAGAGCATTGAAATGCAAGAGAGGGAAGACCATTGAATGGAGTGACCTCGGGAATCAGTGGTGTGAGAGCCGGATAATTGGGTGCAAAATGGTAATCCACGGAATGGAGAACCAGTGCGGGCTTTAGGGGCCGGAAGTGATCGCTAGTCAATAGGAAAAAATATCAAATAGCAATGACACCAAATCTGTACAATGCGCAAAACTGCGAAATTGTGTACACGATTATTCTAATTCAGGGACAGGCATTTCACTGGCTGAAGATGCAAAGAAGGACGATAAGAAACTCGAGCAATTCGTGCCGGAGGGATCGACCACTGGTTAGTTCAATCTTGTTGTTCCACACTTTACGATAAAATTCAGTCGAACGGATTTCTCTGATTCAAGCTGAGACTCGGGGTCGAAATTTGAAAAAAATTATTACAGCCCTAATGTGCGAGCCGATCTTCTCCGGGGACAGTTCGTTTGCGACGTGGTACAAGAATGGAGTGCCGATTGCCAATGTAACAAGGTCAGCTTGCGGTTTTTGATGGTCCGATCAAACAACTCGGACTGGCAGAGCCAAAGTCACAACGTAAAACTAAATTTTGGAAAATGAAAAGAGACAAAACTATACCGAATTCCCCTTTGCGCATATTCTGATGTACCCGGTGTGAAACATACCCGAAGTTAAAACGAAGCAGAAGAGATCAAATATACCTCCGAATTTGATCTCTGATCTCTCCAGCAAGTCCAACGCCCTCCTTCCCGATCGCACGTACAAACCGGAGCAGAGCGTGCCCGAGGTCGGCTTCCTTATCGTCAGCGACATAAGGAGAGGTGAGTAATGTATTATTTCTAAAATTTACAACACTTAGAATTTTCGCTTCCCTACTGTCGCATCACTAGTGCTTTTCCTTTACATTTAGTGTCAGCGTGTGCCAAGAGAGCCCTTTGATTTTCTTGTGATGATTTCATTGAATCGAGGTGAATCATTCCAGAAGACGCGGGCACCTACGAGTGCCGGGATGCAGTGACCAATGCGAGTGGCGTCGCGTCGACACTTCGGGTAGCCTACGTGGATGCGCTGGAGCTTGGTGAGCATTCGTTGCAATTCGAATGTAATACACATTTTGGATAAAGTTTTCGAGCCTACGAGATGCTCTTTTTACTTGAAATTGACTGATTCTCTCCAGAACATCACATCACCCTCTCCCATCGGCGCGTGTCCTTGGGCGAGCCATTGCGACTGCGATGTCCTCCGCCTGCAGCCGATCCGCCACCGGCTGTGAACTGGCAGTTGGTGAGGGTTTAAAAAAAATTATTTCTAATTTATAAGTATTATATGAAAAGAGGAAGATATCGTTCGGCATGGATAACCCAACGGATTAGAAGAAAGTATGAAACATATGGAATAGGGAAATGTGTGAAAATGAAGTAGCCGATCTGTCACCGGCTTTGAGCAAGTAGTTCGAGAGGCAGGATGGCGCAAGGTTCCGTAGAACGCTAGTTTCGCTAGAAAATTCAGCTACGTTTTAAAATTATATATTTTTCTGCAACCTGCTCTACCAACATTGGTTCAGGAAGTAGAAATACTCTTGAGCTAACGCTGAAACACATCTGAATGAGCCGTGAAATTCCATATTTTAAATCATTGCAGAACGGGTCGCCGCTCTCCCGTTACGCCCCCGACGCCGCCGCCTTCCCTAATGGAACACTGCACATTCCAAGATTCACCCTAAGCCATCTGGGTTAATTTTTAAATATTTTTTGAAGTAACAGAATCGTGCGACTACTATCGTCAATAGTTCTTCCAAGCTCTGTATGATCACTGAAACATATCATATCATCAATTCAGGCAACAAAGAAGGTGACTTGAAAGGATCCTCAAATCAATTTCAGGTCTGTACACGTGCAATTTCACCAATTTCGCCGGGCGCGCGACGTCAAGGGTGTTCATCGACGCGAAAGATCTAGCGATCGATCGGGCGCTGCCTGGTAAGAGCATCTTCGTTAATAGTATCTTCAGCGTTTCTTTATCATTTAAACCTTTTTGACTGGATCTTTAGAGAAATTGTGATATGATAAATATGATGGTCAAAGGAACGTGAGATTCAGACTCGGTCGACTCCGTCTCGCAACGATGCACGTACTTCTTCCGCGCTTGTGTCCTATGGTTCCTGATCGGGTGTCTCGCTACGAGGTGAGAATCCATGCTCTAAATTGTAGTTTTTTTGCATTTTTCTTCCTCATGTTGCGTCATTTCTCGAAGAAGTGATAAAATTAGTATTATATGAACCATACATCAAAGTTTAAGGATATTTCTTTTTTTGAGCAACTGCTGAAACCTAACCAAACCGAAGCTTACGACATTCACTGAATAAAAGAAGAAATTTCCAGTTGTATCGTGCTCCTCTACCTGCTCTGCGCTCTCTGCTGTCTCCAACCGCGACGTCGTCGCACCCTCCGCCCGTCTTTCTTCGCCCGATCACATCCGTCCCTGGGACCGGGATTCAGAAAAACGGTCATGCCCCTGCCGGACTACTACATTCCGGCTCCCACGCAGCCTCCGGCCTCGTGATTTTCCGGTTCCCGTATGCAGTTTTACCATCCGGGTCGATCTCCCTTGCCTGCAACCGTTGTGTATCGTAGTATTGCTCTTTTTTTTTTGGAATAACTTTTTTATCTCTCCCACTTCGTCAGATCTAGAATTGCTTTCTCATGTAACCCCTCTTCACCCTCAAACACCTCACAAAGTGCCTTGCCTGTACACAATCTCGAACCTCTATGACACGTTTACTGCGGGTTTCACGCTACATGTGTAGTTCATGCGATAATCAATCGATAAAGCTATTCAACATCAATAAGGATTTGCGGGGAATTGCAATTTCACACAAGTGGTTCCACCTTCCCCACTACCCACGTTTGAGTAGATCTGTAGTGGGAGTGATGAGTCGGCGATAATCAAATTATTCGTTCGGTTTAATTACACGCGCACCGAATGACCTTGCGAACGGGAGACAATATGAAATGAAAAACTTATCAGTGATACTGTAATAAGGTAACTACAAAGAATTTCAGTGAAATGCGTGTCTATTGAATGACTTAGAGACAAATATCAATGTACTCGCTAATCTCAAAGAGTGAGTTCGTAACGACAATTTCCGGTGGAAATGGGGAAGACAATCCTTTTCAATCTCATGATCAAAGATAATTTAGGGCGATTCGTAATCGGCTATTTATGCCCGCTATATATGAAACAGTATTTAAAGTGAGTCATTCGCCATTATGTATTCGCCTTACTGCTAGTTATTTATATTCTTTTATTTTGTTTTCCGTTCTTCCCTCACGACAATCCATCCTCTAAGGTAAGTTTTTCACCCTATTCCTGAATCGTCAATAGAAATGCTCACGTTGTTTGTTACTGTGCCAATTTTTAGGAGGTATTTTGCATTGATTAAAAATAGCCACGAGTTCCGAATCATAAGCATCGAAATGACAATTATTGTTCTTTTGGCGTGGAGCGATGCATTTGAGGGCTACAATGAATGTTATTTATCAATAGCCACTTTCAAAGTTTATGGGCGTCTGAAACACCGCTTGATCGATCTCCATGCCTCAACTTCTTGTGAGAATTTAGAAAGGGTTTATTTGCAAAGAGATAAGTTGTCAATGGTTTCAAAGAATGTCTCGAACGCGCTTGCAGTTTAATGTCCAATGGAAGTGTAGATTTAACAAAAGAAAATTTGACTACAACATTTTCGATAACAAGAAAGACAGTTTTGAAATTGCTCTTCTTCATAACAAATGAATCCGTACAGCGGATAAAAACACCTCATTCTCATTCTGTTCTGTTCCTGAATTCAGATAATAACAATTTTATAAAATCCATCTCATCCTCTTGAGTCACTCTCATTCTCCATCCCGTAGACCGCCTAACTCACACATTTATCGTTCAGTGGAAGACAAATAAAATTATCAATAATTTCTGTTTTCTCTGACCGCACCCTCTCTCTTTCTACACGCGCCGTTCTGTAATAATGTGCACCAATTGATATGCAATTATTCGTGGATTTTAATGATTTTATTAACAGCAAATTTTGCAAACATTTTGCCAACTAAGAAACCACATGTTTTGATACTTCAGTTGCACACAATCTTAAAAACTTGCACGATGGCTTACTCAAAAACAAAATTGAGTTCACGAAAACGTTTACTTGGCTGACGAATGGTTACTCGGCATAGGAAATTTCGGTATTTCGATGGTCTTCGCGCGGAGAAATGCAACTCGTATCGAAGCGACGCACTGCATGGCTACAGTATACCGCTCCCTCATCCGTTCTCTCATTCGTTGAGATGGGGACCAGCCTAACTGATGATACGGTAGCGTAGATCAGCGTACATGACAATTACATTGATAACGGAAGAATTCGAGGTAGCAACGATAAATGCAAGAGGGTCAAGTGTAGATGGAACAAATAGTGGGATAGCGATTACTGTACTTCAATTATTTCCAGCAAATGTATCTTGTGCAAATGCCTATAAATTGGATTTGTAGGCACTCATTGATCATTCTTCGACCGCCTGTAGTCGAGAATGCTTCTGAGAATCTGTATCATTCTCTTGTATTTCACTCAAGTTGGGGAACAATATCAGGCGACCCTGTATTCTCTACCGATGCATAAAGGCAAGTTTATTTTGTTGTTTTCAGAAACGACTAAAAATACAAAATTAGTCATTATATTTATTTTAAAAATATAGAAATTTTAAATTCAAGGAGAAGCTACACAAATTCGGAGCGTACTTTGTAAAAATATTCAAAAGGAGTTTCTCGAAGTCAACGGAGGCGTTTCTTCAGTCAATTCATTCGGCGCCTGCATTATTCTTTACTCGGTTATATATTAATCATCTCTTCAGTAATATAAATTATTCCCATTATTTACGTTTATTTTAATCTTATGTTTCCAGGAATTGGATTGTCAAGGAAGACTCTCAATTATTCAACCAGGTACATGACAACTATTGGAAAATATTATTCAGCCTACGAAATTTCATGTATCAAAATTCAGGAACTATGGGACATGAAGAGTTGGCCACAATCAACTTCGACGATCGCGCTAAGTCCATCGGCCCTTGTGAAAGTATTCACACACTGGAACCATTTGTGGTTATAATGGGACGCGAAATGTCAACGAATTTCTTTACAATGGTGAGCAACTGGTACATTAATACGTTAAAAAATAAGAAAACAAGAATGAATTTTTCTCGAAAAGAATTCTTCAAAAAAAACGTGATATGGTTAGAATGTCGGAGCCGAATCCCTGGTCACTTTCCTCCTCTGACATCTTAAATAATAGCAAAAAAGTGTCAAAAGTATATCAGTTTGAACCGTAACGTTATAGATATCTCTGTTTTGCATATTCGCTATCCTCGCTACATTGTGGAATGTTGTCATGTGCGTGATGTACTGGAGGGAGCGAAAGAATGATAAGGTGGGAAAATTGAGTGCTATTAGTAAAGATTTGCCATGAAATTAACGGAAAATAATTCATTTTTTCCAGAAAGGTCGTAATCGCAACAGGCCGCTCCCTCTCCTTCCCGTGCACCCTAACCTATATTCCCTTTACAACGAATCAAACGTATACGAGCCAGAGCCGTAGCCGGACAGATAATATGTGTGGCACTTAGAACTTCCTGCGTATTTAAAACCCTTTATCCGATAAAACATTCATTTTTTCAAGCACCAAAGAACTGTGATCATGGTTTGACCCCCAATTCGATCGCACTCACTTGAACAGTTTCGTGCGGAAGAGAGAGATGAGCGCGCGCGATAATCAAATTATAGCTTGGAGCCTTGGAGCGCGATCTTTTCAATCTCGATCGCACGCAGTGCATGTGACTTTCCGATGGAGATACGGAGCAATTAAAATGCGCTTGTAGCATGGTTCTTATAACTGTACGAGTCAGTTCACATCAATCTATCACAAACAATTGATTATCTGAAAGACAAGTATCAGCTAGGCTCAGAGAGACTTTGATTTCCAGAATATCCAAGGATCTAGAAACTAATCCATTATATCGTATCCTATGATCACGCTGACTCAGCGATGAGTAATGCGCTAACTTCCGTTGTTATAATTCTCCTCCCCGAGTATATAAGGCCGGCTAGGTATCTCAGTATCATATCTCAGTATCCGAATGTATCTCATCACCTCCTACCTCATCTCACTTACTGCCAATACGGCGGACGGCGCCACTCTGTACTCACTTCCGAATCACAGAGGCAAGCCCCACTTTAAAATTCACTTTAGGCAGTTTCAGGGACACGGGAAGATGGCGACGCCATTAGAGAATGTCTGCATAGCTATTTTTGTCTTCTAACTCAGCAAATTCAGGAAAATCTCTCGACTTCGAGGGAAAATCGTGTATGAACATTCCGGAGGAATTTCTCAACGTCGACGGTGGAGTTTCATCAGTGAACACGATTGGAGCATGCGTCGTTCTGTACGAGGTTAGCATTTTTTTACAATTCTTGGCGGGAAAGTATATTGACAGTCGATTGCAATAATTCTTGTACGTCAATGCACAACTAATAATTATAATAAAGTAAAATGTAATTTCAGGAAGCGAATTGCCATGGGCTTCATACGATTGTCCAGCCGGGTACAGTGATGCATTCGGAACTGAGTAAAATCAGTTTCGAGAATGCGACCCGATCGGTTGGCCCGTGTGATGCCCTCTTCCGAGTGGAGAATGTGATCGAACGAAGAGTGGAACAAGAAATAAGCAGCGGAAAGGTTAGTACTCCAGCCACTCTGTCTCTATTTAGCTTCTCGAGATTCTTTTTTTTTTACTATTTTATCATTTTCAGACTCTTCTCGCATTTCTGCTTTTCACCATCACTTCAATCGCCAACGCGGCTGTCTTCATTATTTCATGGAGAGAACGAAAGGCAGATCGGGTAAGATAATTCAAGAAATACTGTTCTAAGCAGCGAAATTGCAGTTGAATCGGCTTCTGAATTCTCCGCTACCTACTTGGGGCAAGGGAGACATTGAGAAAACAGGTGCTGGCCGAAAGAACACGTACCTACACTATGAGAATATCGACCCTGTGGCAGAGCATCGCATCATCGAGGGTACTGACGGTCAACTTTTTCCCGTATAGAAAATCCATTTATTTGTGTGTTTTCCAAGTGTTTCTTAATTTCAAATGAAATAATGCAATATTGTTTACATGACAAATACATAAACATGACACTCCTAATAAACTGTTTATCAGCTGTAACCCCAAGATTCCGCATCATCGAAATAACTGCTGACATTCTTCGTTCGTTTCGGCACTTTTTCGTCGCCGGATGCATCTCGGAAAAGAGACTTTCTGAAAAAATTAATCAATGATTTTTAAATATTTTTTATTTAGTTACTCATAGACGACCAACAAAAAACCCACGCGATACGTCGAGGAATAATTCTCTTGTCCAATTGGTACAGCGTCTTATTCCGAGCGATGACAGCCAACGCGCGAACTTGTAGCGTTGGTGCTGTAACAATTTTTTATAATGAAATCAGATTCAGAAAACAGTAAACAAGTCAAAAACTCACCGCCGAGCTCGATAACCTTCACACGTGTGATGCTTTTCCTGCAATTACAATGTTATATTTGTGTCCCAAATGTTGAAAATAATTTAGGGTTGCAAAATATCACTTCATGCTGTCCGATCCTCCTTCGCAGTCCAGAATTATCACTCGTGAGCCCACAGCAACGAACTCCGGACGACTGTGGATAATCTCGGAAGGACCGAACTGATGCACCTTGAATGGGAATTGTCTCATTTTTTGTTGTCATTTTTATCAATTTTCACTAGCAAAATTTATCACACCTTGATCCACTTTCTCAGTGTTGCTTCAAATCGGAACAGCGCATTTTGCCTGCATCCAAACTGCTTATCGACACCAAAGCAATACAGGTTTCCGAGAGTTTTGACTGAAATGATACACAAATAAGTTCCTAATAAATTTTGTTATTATCCTACGCACATCCTCTATCTTGCACGAAAATGTCGAAATTATTCTGTTCGTTTTCATACTTGACCTCGGTCCACTCATTAGTGGCCATGTCCATGACCTGAAACAGTTCGAATAAATTTAAACATCAGCCATCGAATACTCATCTAGCCAGCTATTGATGACTCCCTGTAAAACGGTATCCTTGACTCACCAGATGATTCCGCTTTTTGTCGAACTCTCCAGCAATTACATGCACATGCGTACTAGTAACCCAGATGGATGGGTTCATGAATAGTGTAGATTGTACCTGAAAAAAATGCAATTTAACCCTTTGAAACGTTCAATCAAATCGTACCAGTTTATCGTGAATTTCGATGGGCGGTCCCCAGGTCAAAGTAGACAGACAGAGGTGAACCATGAAGTATCGTTGGTTTCGTGCGCTATTTTTACAGAACATCACTGTGAAAGTAGACGATTCGCCTATAATGAGATAATTTTAGCCTATTGTCGGTAAGCTAAATCATCTGTAAGTGATAGCAAAATAAATTTGATAAAAATTAAAATTTAAAAAAAATTGATTTCTAGTTTATAAATATTATTTCTCACCCTCCCGGCAATCGATGCTTTGCATAGGCATCATATTTGGTGTCTCATGTGTATCTACGAATCGCCAATGGAAGCTGCCATTTTCTAAAAAAGGAATTGCTTAATTGTATCAACAACAACATAGATTATAAAAAAAAGAAAACATTTCACATACCTGTCCTCCCTGCCGCAAAGCGGCATTGCTCTTCAAACCACGCGTAGGCCACATTATTGTGCACCACGACAGGATAGTGAATGCGATCCCACGTTTTCTTTGCGATTTTCTACAAAATATGTCATTAACATTGCATTTACCCATCATTACAAGAAACATACTTTATCGAATACTACCGGAAGCTCCTTCACAGCGAAGGTTTCTGCAACGAGTTTATATTTTTAAAGCAAAGATCAAAGATCAATACCCGTGTCAATGGCGTACATGGCCCAAGGCCCGTCCAGATCAAGAGACACTCCGACAATTTGATCCCCGATTACGAACTGAGAGCTTTTATTTATTGTATTACAAACTAGCGAAATGTTTCTTTTTGGTCAATGCAAACTGTACATAAAAATAGCAAACTGAACAAAAAAACAGTCTGTTTCAATAATACTGAAGTAAAAAAAAACTAAGGAAAAGCATACCGCATTCTGCATGCTCAATCCGGACAAGGCAGATAGATCTTCGACTCTGAGCAGCATCTTGGAATATTTTCGGATAGCTATGAAGTGGGAGCCCACTTAGACGATTAGAAAAGGATAAATGAGTATTGAATTGGCGCCCGGCTTGGTTGTAAAAAAATAGACGCGGCATCTATTCGGAGATATTCAAACGGTATTATCATGGCGCGTGATCCTATGCTATTGGCAGCCGCATGCAATTGCTTGGTTGCCGAGTGGTGTAAGGCTCAGGCGATCATTCAACGATGGCTAGTTCAATCCCCGCCGAGGCAAATTAAGCAATCGATTAAACTGGGTTCTGTAAATTGACAGTAATGAACAAAGAACACATGCACTCGGCATCCTTCGAATATGACCAATCAGTCACCCAGCCTATATCAATTATTTTTAACTTAAAAATCGATTTCACCTCAGTCGATTTGAATGAATTGCATGCCTCCTCGGTGACGATAGACCCAAAGAAATGGCCCGAAACGGACCTGAAAGAAGACAAGTTGAAGACATCCCTGGAACGAGCAGACTTGCCACGTCTTCTGGTCCTTCTCAGTAAAAAACGGTTCATTATCAGACCGGCAAAGGATCCGAAACGACGCAAACGAAAGAATACTCGTGCACTTCATCTACCTAAACCGTTCCGAGTTTTCTCTCTCGAACGCATCTAGATAAATTAGCATAACCCATCGAGAACGTGTTTATGAACACGAATACAGGAAAGAAGATGATCGCCCTCTATATTTCTCATACTATATCACCCATCTCTCCCTCGAAGACCACGCACAAAACTGTCGATGGAATCATGAGATTACGTGTCGTTCTGTACTCTCGAGTGCACTGTCCAACATCGCATTCTGTACATGGAGATAGCAGGAGAAGCAATGAGAGTCGATAATGAGATGCGATTTTCATTGCACTATAAAATGAGCCGGGCTGGAAAGAGTTTCATCCGATAATGGTACGGTACTTAGTGGCTATCCTTCTTCTGCTGCTACAGGGAGTCTCCAGTGCAGGTTCGTGGTTTATTGTAAATTTAAAACTTAGAGTCCTATGAGTTTCCAGAACTCTTGAAAATGTATGTTAGTGAATGAAATTATATTAATTCCAGACCTATGTGGAGCGTGCAATCGAGAGAAGGCGAATCTCATCGGCAAAGTAACTTGCGATGCTCAAGGAAGACTCGTTGCTCAGTGCGCTGTTGGACCGATACACATGAAGATATACCATTCGGTAACCAGGATGACGATTTTGTGTCTATTATTTTGAATAATCTCATGTGTCAATATCACATGAAGGTGCCCACTCCATTCAGTAACCAAGTGGCCTCTCCTTTAGAATGCTAGACAAGCGAAAGATCATGCAAGGAGAAGCTGTTTGTTGCTCTGTCACCATTTGCAATCGGCATAACTTTGATAATCATGAAAACTTGAATTTAGATCGATGCGACATACTACGATTTCGACCGCGTGACATGCATCGACGGCGATTGGTTCGGATCCAGGTGATTACATTTTTTTTCAAATATTCTGCAATCTAAGAAAAACGGGACTCTGATACTCATGTTTATCCTTGCATCAAGGCAGGGTGGCAAGTTTAGGAAGGGGACAACTTTAGGAAAGTGTGTGTGTGTGTGTGTGTGTGGTTGTCAAGGGATGCAATCTTCTTGGATTGATCAAGAGACTTTGATGCTAGCCGATAATAAATAATACCACATTTTAAGTTGTGCTGGTGACATGGTGTATCTCACCACTGAGGGTATTGACTTGCCGCCCTCGACTTGCCCATACGTGGACAACCCGGAAATTCCTCTAGAAGGTCAGCAAAATCCGCTTTTTTTTATTTGAATGGAAGCTGTAACGCTTAACGCTGACATTGTAACTGAATTTTTTCAGGCAGTCAGTGCAAAATTCGAGCTATCGACGTTGAGTCTATCTATGGAGAATACTTCACGGCTTTTCCCCAGGTGACTGTACTGAATGGCAATCACTTGTTCGGTATAGTGATTTCCAATCCCTTCTCACGCCTGGCGATGAAAACACATAGAGTAGAGGGTCTGGGATCCTACATTTCTATGGAGGAAATATCGACCAGCCTATGCAATAATGAATTCTTAAAAGATTCGATAACATCACTCCTATCAAATCTTGAAACGATTCAAATGCTAATATTTCAGCCGGACAGCATCACTCCAGGAGGCTTCGTTTGCGAGGATCAACCGCAGTGGCAAAAGTAGGAAACCATGAAGCAACCATTTTGTAATCGTCATTTAGATGGCGCAATGGCATCGAAGCGAAAGTCGTGGGCGGTATGTACAAGCGATCCGACGATGATCCGAGCGGTTATGTGGCGGTGAGAATACTATTGATTCGAGTGAACCAAACTCGGAACTTCTCTATTTTTTGGCCCAGCATACGACCGCTCTGAATGATGTGGGGACAGGGAATGAGAATGATAGGGAGGGAATACTCTGCGAGAAATGGCTAGGCCAAAAAACAGAGAAGTGCCTCAAACTCGTTAGTAGAGATGAGAGAGGAAGAGGAAGAGGAAGACTCTGCCGCTCGGTGTGGCGAGGAATGAGATGGAAAGGAAGAGTGAGAGGGGGGATTAACTCTTCCGGAAGAGTGGGAAGAGTAGGAAGAGTGGTAGAGTGGGAATGGGGTGTTTTCGATCAATTGGCATAGGAATTTTTGATCAATGGACGTGGTTTTTAAATAAACATTTTCTAGAAGTGGTTTAAGACTTAGGTCTTCCATGGCTTAGGTCTGACAGTGGGCGTTGTGAACATAACGATAATCAGCGCGGCTTAGCATGTGTTAATCGAAATCGAAGTGAAGATTTGGGACTTAGCACTCATCCCAAACCCTAAAAATGTCGTTAAGTAAGTTCAAAAACATATAGTGGTATAAATTGCCCTCGAAACATGTTCAAATACGAATAATTTAAGGTCGAAACACTGCGCGACTAGTATCACACGCTAATTAGTGACAAATATGCAAATATAAAGTCCATAGAGTCAGTATCTAGACGTCAAACGATCGAAATCCACATTCCCACTCTGCCACTCTTCCTACTCTTCCCACTCTTCCGGAAGAGTTAATCCCCCCCTCTCTCTCTTCCGGAAGAGTTCATTTCATTCCGCGTCACACCGGGCACTCTTCCCTCTTCCTCTCTCATCTCTACTCGTTAGTCCTCTATTTTTGGCCCAACCCTTTCTCACAGTGTTTTCCCTCCCAATCATTCTTATTTCCTACACTACATTCAGAGTGACCGCTACTTGTGCCCAAAAGAAACAGACGTTTCTAGATCGGCAACCACAACGCTCGCCCCACACTGCTGTGCTTGTCGAATCCCGCGACGGGCAAGTTCGAGCTTTCACTGGACGGCTCGTTTGTGGGCACGAATCAGATCGAGTGCATCTATGAGAGTAAGTTATTCAAGCCGCAACTTGTCTGAAATGATACAGGAGCGTGCCGAATTGTAGTGGTTAAAGAAAGGAATAAATTCCAGGATGCCCGTCATTCGAGAAGTACGACCGATTCAATTGCCGATGCCAATGTGAATTATTTTTTTCGAATTAGTTTTAGTTTTTTTTTAAGTTTTCAAAATCTTTTTTTCCAGCACTTTCACCGAGCGATTGCGGAAAGGTGATAGGCAGTAATCAGACTCTGCTCACCCTTCCGTCCTTGAACAGCGATGGCAAATCTACTACATCACTCATCAACTATAATGATGTGAGCCACTTTTCTGAATTTTTTTAAATATAATTTTATTGATCATTTTATTCTTGCAAAAATGGCGATTTTTTCTAAGTCCTTTTAGGAGGGGATGGAACAACAATTTTCGTATAATCGAGCTGCAGAGACGAAACACGGGGCTTCCGCTCAAATATCGGAAAGATTTTAGGTTCACCATGTAATAAATAAAGTATCAGATCAGCCACATTGCCGTCTACCCAAGCTACAAGGTGACCGTGCTTGGAACAAAACTGTACAGCAATCCGGATGATGGGCCGGTAAGTTATTACGTAAAAAATGTGATTTTCCGACGTAAATAAAAAAAACTGCAAATGATTTCAGTTTCCCCTCGTTTCATCTCAATACAGTGGTCTTTGGGAAGTTTACAGCGCTCAGGTGAGAAAAGAAAATTACTCATTATCACCGTCAATTCATAAGCATCGTTATTTTATAATTGAACGAGTCCAGGAAAATCTCACTGGGTTTGCTGGAATCAACAAGCCTACGAAAGCGATTTGTAGCAGTGACGGAAGTTCTTGGGTATGATTTGGCATTGCCGACGAAGTTTGTGAAAACAGTCGTCATTAACAGATTTCAGAACATACCCTCTCTGAATGGCGGAAATCGCTATTTCTACCGAATATCTCAAGAAAGCAGATATGTATGCAATTTTGTTTTTTTTTAAGATCCACAATCATTTCTGTAATATTGTAGTGGGGATTCGACCTCGGCACTGACGATACTTTCGAGGGAATCGGCATGGAGCAAGGATTCTCCATGTCCTTCACGGGCAATGGGACCGGAAGGTACGTGATTTTATTCATAATATAGATTTTTTGTGAAAAGCCTGTCCATGACTCAATTGGTCAAAACACAATAATCAATTTTAGATTGATCATAACCTTCACGGGACCCGATTATGTGCAGACATTCGAGTTCAACTTTGGCACGCAGAAAATGATTATTGATGTGCGTTTTCAAATGCCAGATTGATGAAATCAGGGAAATTTCCAGGGTAATCGCTGGGAATGGATGGTCATCGACTCGACTGAGTTTCACGTTAGATTCAGGTGAAAATTAAGCAAAATATAACTGCGATCACGGTTATTTTGCAGATATCAACCAGAAGATTTCGTGATAATTGAAGTGAATGGTCGAAGGGCTTGGCGAACAAGGCTTTCAAATGTGAGCACGACTACGGCGATTCGAGTGAGTGTTTTTTTATTATGTTAGAGGCTTTGGTATTAGCAGTGTCGTTTAATATTGAATGGAGAACTCCATAAATTTTCCTTTTCGGTGAGTTTCATTACAAATACCGCACGTTGCAGATCCAGCAAGATGGCGTTACCGTGCAGAAACATGGAAAATATTGCTGCAAAATATTTGGTATGTCCTGCTTCAGATGTAGTATCTGTCCTCTTTTTAACATACCCATTATGCGTATATAATTATTAAATAGTTCAAGAACAAAAAAATCATTCAGTTCCGAAAAGATGCGAAGCCGGTCACTTGTTCAGCGAGAAATCGGGCGAGTGCGAATGTGAGTAAAAAATATCTAATTTTCTTGACTTTTTTTTCTAAATGAGATTTACAATATCATTTATGGCAACTGACAACTGACAATGTTGCAGACACCGCCCACATAACCCTTGCGTGGACGGAGTTTGCGGACAAGTGTGCTCTACTCATTCAAGCCCAGACGGGTTCGTCCGCATGGGTTATCGGCGACCAGATGCCGGCAGGATACGAGTACAAGGTATTGCATTTTTTCACAAAATTTCACAATTATACGATATTTAAGTATTGAATAAATGCGTATAAATCTAACATAAATTGCTTGAGTGTTCGGAATTAGATTATGTCCGGACTAGAATAATTAAAAACGAAATAGGCAATATAATATTTTACACTTGTTAGTACCAGTCCGCGACGAATGTATTGTACCAGTGAAAGACCTTACAGACATCGTCCATTCAAGTGCGACAAGGATGCGTGGCGTACGCCTACAACGGGGAAGATGACTATCCAGTAACCCTGAGAGGCTCGAAACGGATCGAGCATTGGAAAGGAAGCTACGCATTCCCCAGCTACGAGGCAAGCCCATTTCCGTGTCAAATCCATCGCGGAGTATGAGTATTCTCGTATTGATTTTCTTGCAAACAAGCGGGATAGACTACAAATCACATACATTGGTAAACAAGGCAACCAGAAGTTTTTGGCACGGAGACCATGATCCACAACCAATGGATATTCGTACTCTTGCAGGATGGAACTGCAGTCAGACTGGAGCGGGGGCTGAAGCATGTCGAGTGCTTCTGTGACGACTACAAGAAGGCAAGCACTTTCTAAAGAAAAAAAGATATGTAAAAATTGTATTCACATTTTGCTGGAAATCTGTTCACAATTTATTTGGATTTATCATATTTTGTACAGTTACCAGACTTACCAGTGTATCTATAGCTACCAACAATCGCGCAGTCGACTTCCGCAGTGATCACACTCGACATCGAGGGCGAATTCGTTTTCGGCGGATACAGCCAAGCGGACAGGTGAGCACTAGAGCTCGAAATACTGGAAATGGTCTCTTGATTTTGCGTTCTCTCTCATCCGATTGAGAGGCGTGAAGTAGAGCTCGATAAATGATGCCATCGTCTCTTCATTTCACGCACTCTCTCGTCGACGGAGCAGGCGAGAGAGTGTGCAAAATGAAGAGACGGCGGTATCATTTCTCGAGCTCTAGCGAGAAGTGAGTGAAATGAAGAGACGGTGTCTTGTTTCGAACTCTACTGATGAAACGCCGTGCCAAATATCTTGAGAACATTTCTCAGCCCTACTCCTATCATTTTCACCAATTCCGCCGGAGATGCGCCGCTCATTATTACCTTCACGAGCACCAAATTTTCAGCCGACAATCGTCAGGTATCTCCCGTTTTCCTTCTTTTTTTCAGATATATTGTAACTGAAGTTCGAAATTCGGATTATTAGTTTTTTTCCATTAAAATATTATTCCAGGGAGGAGCCAATGAGGGCTTTATCGTGGAGTCAAGGGCCGCCATTGGCACTGGAACATTTGAAATGAGGATCCGGTGAGTTTTGGTATCAATTAGACCACAGTACTAAAGAGGAAAATAACAATTGATATAACTATCAACTTTAAACATACAAGATGTCATTCTATCGCAAGAGCTATGAAAATTGTGATCGTGAACAGGGATTATTACAGTTACAGTTAGGGATTGTTACGGCGGCGAGGGCTACGAGATTTGGTGCAACGGCTACCTCGCGTTGACCTACCCATATCGCCAGCAAAATAAATTCATTAACAAAGCCGAGGTTCCTTTAACGTGGTAGTTAAAAATAGCGATGTAGTTTCAATATCAACAAACAGTATTGAATATTGACGAGGGTAAAGAGGGAGGAAAATAATACAAATTGTAGATCCCGAAGGCAATTGTGCTCGCCCACTATCGCTCGTTCATCCCACTCAATCCCGGATTCTTGGACTTTGCAACGAAGCCGCTGCTGTTCGGTGAGCTTTGCAGCGTATTCGAGAATTAGAAGACACAGGGGAGGTTTGCAAAAGACTGCGCATCAGCTAGCCACAGTGGCTAGCGAGTATAACCTTCCCGCTCGACGTGGCGAGGTTTGAATTTTCCATCTGCGCGCGCCAGAATTGTTGGTAGTGTCCTCTCTATCCCTCGAGTGGCATGAATTATTCGGCATTCATGGAATTTTTCGTTGAAAAATGTTTATGAACGGTGCGGAAGGAAGAGATGTTACGTTTTCAGGTGACTTCATCCACTTCAGTGGAGTGCCGGTCAATGGAGGATCCTTCAATGTTTCCCTGCTGGATGTCGATCAAAAGCCGCTGTACAGTATGGAATGGTTGAAGACTGAGCGAAAGGTAACTCGAACATCTCTGGAATACAGAATATTTCCTTTCTATTGAATTCTCCATTACCCAATTGGCAAGTAGAGGCAATCTATTTGAAATGTTGACTCCATTTGTAGATCGTTCAATGGCTCTATTGGAAGGACAAAGCAGGACTTCACAACACAAATCGCGAATCGGACACCGTATCGCTGTCAATAGGAAGGGAATTTGACATCGTCTTGGTCAACAAGGTTCACGCAATTGAGGTTGGAACTACCTAAAAATTAATATTTTCCCCTCATCACGATCCTTATACGTATATAACGTTTTGATACCACACTCCTAAAAAAATGATTTGACATGGGGATACAGGAAGGCTGCAAGGTTGAAAACTTTTCATTGTTTTTATAAGTCACTTCAAAAATAATTTTCAGGCATACGTCAATGGTGAGCTAATAGACGTGATGAAAGTCAACGTTCCGCACCCCGAGAAAGAATATCGCTATGCTCAAGTGAGCGGTGAGGTGAGTTATCGGCATTATAATCGTATCATTTTTTTTACTATTATCACGAAATCTTTCCTTTTTCATTGTGGTTCTCGACTCTCCTCTCATTAGAAGCTGTCATAAAAGGACAATTTATTATTAATTAATTATTTCAGGTGAAAATTTTCGAGCAGCGTAGAGGTCCGAAGAAGATTGATGGAGTCCCAAAGTGGAAGAAAAATGGTGGAGCGAAGAAATAATGCAATGATTTAAGCTCATTCATTGTGCAATAGATAAATGACTTGATCAGAAAGTAAACTTGTTAAATACATACAAGAAAACATATGTTTAAAGCATTTCTAAAAAAAACATTTGGGATCATTGATGAAAAGCAAAATTGCGAGCTTTGCAACCAAACTTTATCAAATTAAAGCCCAGGAAAAAACGTTACTTCATTACTGCAGTGGACTGTCGATTTTCCAACAAGTACGAATAGATCGAACAGCGAACCTTCACAGGAAACACTATGCAAGAGAAAAATAAGGGCAGCATCTAAGTACCGTACCATTGTCGGACTCCATCTATCTCTACTCATTTTATAGTGAGTAGAGATAGATGGAGTACAGAGCATCTCATTATCTCTACGTTTTCGCCACTACCTCCTCTTACAGAATGCGATACTGAACAGTGACCCCGAGAGTAAGCCCGACACAAAATCAAATCATCGCATTTTGACGACATTTTGAGCGTGATCTTTGAGCGAGGCGATAGAGTGTAAGAAATCAAGAGAACGAAAAGAGATGTATTAGTGTTCTGAAACATCTCGTTGGGGTTATGCACATTTCTCTTATTGCGTTCAAGGGAGAAAGAGAAACTGGGATAGTTTCACTGTGCATGAAAAAGGCGAATAAATTTTGAGTTGATTCCTTTCGAATCGTTTTCTTTCAGATAAATCACCTAGATGGTATACAACCTTGACTATGGTAGAAGGGACATCGAACAGGAACAGTTTGTCAGTCAATATTCAATATTTTTTGTTTTTTATTCTGTTCAAGATTATCGCACAACAGTTATCTGATGAAGTCGTTTATCTGATTAATTGCAATCCAATACATTACTTTGACAAGCTTCATTTCTTCGATCCACTGTTATTCTTCCACTTTGGCACTCCCTCAAACTTCCACGGGCCTCTGCGCTGCTCAAAGATTGTTACCTGAAAATATATTGGTTTACTGTATAATACTTTGGTTACGGGTTACTACGACGCAAATCTATAGTATTGGCTCAATTCTTTTCAAATTTTTTGTATCATTAGTAGCGTACCTCTCCACTGAGTTTAGCATAGCGGAAGGCCCTCTCAGGGCGCTCCACATGTGTATCCAGCACGTCGATTAGCTCGCCATTAACGTATGCCTGCAAATTTGCATTTTGTTAACAAAAGCTGCAATTTTGCAAGTGCAATAGAAGGGGTTATCGTCTGCATCCGAAATTTCGGTATTGATTAGCTTGCCTCAATTGCGTGGGCCTTGTTGGCCAAGACGATGTCGAACTCCACTCCAATGACCAGGGAGGCTGTCTTCGAGAAGATAATGGTTTCAACGCCATTATTCGTGATATATTGCCGTATCTTCAAAGAGAATGTTCAGCGCTTCTGCAGTTGGGGGGGGGGGCCCTCCCTATTCCACTTTCCCCTCCCTCCCATTTCGACTCATTCGGCGCATTCCGCACGGTCGTCTAGTTCATTTCGATCTTTCGCCTTTCTTTCCTAGACGCTGCACACATGTAATGATCACTAACAAAAGACTAAGCATGCTAAGCACTAAGCCTAAGCACTAAGCACTAAGCCTCAAATGTTATCATTAGACTTACCGCTTAGCGCTTAGTGCTTAGGCTTAGTGCTTAGGATCAGGCTCAGTGCTTAGAATAAGGCTCAGTGCTTCTTAGATCCTAGTGCTTAGTACCTAGCACTTTTGTTCCTAGTGCTTAGTTTTTGTCAAAAAACAACAAAAAAATCGAAGAATATGAATTAAGACCATTCGTCAACAAATCAATTAGTCCAGAATGAGATTATGTCTCTCGTCTCTCCCTTGTCTCTCGTCGATTTACATCCAATCAATTTACATCCAATTTATCCGTATATAAGCTTTCGATTTCACTTCTCTGGTTCAGTCCATCGCTCTCCAATCTGAGGAGAGGGAGGGGAGCATTCGCCCCCGCGGACTTGGTCTCCTCTGAGGAGGAGACCGCGCTCTCCTCAGGGGAGGAGAGCAAAATGGGAGGGAGGGAAAAGTGGAATAGGGAGGGGCTCCCCAACTGCAGAAGCGCCGAATGTTCACTCGGAGGTTAGGTTGCTCATCTCTGGGCTCTTGAGAATAATTTAGCTATTGCATGATTGATATACGGATTATCCGGTGAGAAATGGAAAATCGGGAGTATATCGAATCACAGACACCGAATCTGCTTCCCACCACCTTCCACTCACAAATTGTCCATCTTTGTACCATTGAAGAAAGTACAGCGTATTTTGCGCCGCATCCAACAGAGATATTTTGAAGTTTCCTGCGCTATTCCCGGCCGGCACTCCATTGAAGTGAAGGAAGTCACCTCAACATCACAGTTTCAAATCAAAACACCTTCTTCGAAATTAAAGCCAACCGAACAGCTTACCCAGCAGCAGCGGTTGAGACGTGAAGTTCAAAAATCCGGATTCACTCGCAAAAGGTGTACCATACGAGCGGTAGTGACCGAGGAGGACCGGTTTCGTTATCTACGATTATTTTATTTTTATTTTATGTTTATTATTTATGTTTATTTTTAATATAAGGCATTAATTATCAAATCCATTTCAACGATTGAGTATGTTATCATACTCAATTGAATAAACTTACAGTCACTTTTTTGAGAATATTATTTGACGAGGTCGGGCGGAACGGATAGGTCATTATTACTTGGCCATTCATCCAAATCTCGTACGCGTTGCTTTTGTACCTGACCAGCAAGCATGAGAAAAAAGGCAAAAATTCGTCGTTTTTGAAAAGAAACTAACAAAATTCTGCACTCGAATATATACGGCACAGGTCTCGCTGCCTCCACTATGTGCCCCTCATTAACACCTCCCTGATGTTGAATATTTAAAAAAATTATATAATTGTCTTTAATTAATATTAATTAATTTTGTTTGGCTCGAGCATACCAAAAAAAATTGGCAGAAAGTCACAATTAGACACTTATTTTTAAAAGATTAATGCACCTTGCTGTTGTCGGCAGTCAGATTGCCTTCTCCGAAGTATAGAATTAGAGGAGCATCTCCGTCGGAATTGGTGAACGTAACGGCCACCGGGCTGAATGTGAGGGAGGTGGCGCGTTTAGGAACTCGCGATTTTTTGGAAACCAGTTTCAAATGTTCTGAAACATAAAAAAATAGTTCGGATTTTGTAGTTCTTCATCAATTA
Organism: Pristionchus arcanus; assembly: GCA_900490705.1. Taxonomy (NCBI): domain Eukaryota; kingdom Metazoa; phylum Nematoda; class Chromadorea; order Rhabditida; family Neodiplogasteridae; genus Pristionchus; species Pristionchus arcanus. Next base: position 40,788 of record LS486932.1, on the reverse strand, counting down.
TAATATTGAATCTAACCTCGTTGCACCGTTTGCTCCTCTGAAGACAAAATTGCCCTCTACGTCGAGTGTGATCGACTCGGCATTCGCTTGAACGTATGTGGGCAGCTGCAATTTTTTTCGTATGTGAGCAGCTGCAAAATAATAATACAATTTTTACAATAGGTCAGGACTATGTTTTGGAGACGGCTTCACTTCACTCCACGACGGGAAATTCAAATTGTTGTTTATATTTATCACTTTTACGACAAAAGAAACCACTTTCGTATTTAGTGCCCCTCCTATCACATTTCACCTAACATTCATTCGTGTGCCCAAACCTTCAAGTAGTCATTGCAGAAGCACTCGACGTGCTTCAGCCCCCGCTCCAGTCGTACGGCAGTTCCGTCCTGAAATCACAAAAAAATAAGACATGTTATGTATTCGATCAATATTTCTGCAGCTTCCTTCTGATAGTGTTTCCGTTGTTAATGTTGTTAACGTTGTTAATAATGTTGATAATGAGCAAGCTAGGTTTCCCCGGCTTGGGGTATCGATAAGGAAGATTAGGAGGGGAATGAGAGGGATTGGGAGGGAAATGCGGGATCTTCTTATATTTAAATATCTTCTTTCTTCTTCAATAACAGCCGTGCAATCTAATAGATCTAAATACCCTATCTCATACATTTATGATAATGTACAGTTTCCCGTACGGGTGAATCTTGTTGCCTTGTTGACGACTTTGCACGAAACTGAGAAATAGGCATGCAACTTGCCGGATATGAGGGAAATGAGGTGATTCCATGATAGTTCTCGAGGCGTTTCGTGCCTTTCAGGGTCACCGGCTCCTCATCCTCTCCGTTGTAAGCATACGCGACGCAACCATGACGCACTTGGATAAACGAGGTCTGTAAGTTAGCAATGATAAATAACTTTGGCAACAAATCACACCCCGTTCAAGACTGTGATCGTGTACCTATAACGTCGCATCATCGCTATTAGAACTTTAAGCCAAATATTCGTGGGACGCATTTAAACTCGGAAAATTACATTGTATTCGTATCCTTCGGGCATTGGGTAGCCGTCGTATACCCATGCGGACGTGCCCGACTGGACTCTCATGAGCAGCGCACACTTGTCCGCATACTCATCCCAGGTGTAGTCCATATGGGAGATGTCTGCAATAAGATTACAGAGCGCTCAAATCGACGAAAATAGTCGCGCGTGGACTTGCACGTTGCTTTCTCAGGCAAGATAGTGTTCGGAATGAGAGGGACCCGTGCAGAAATGTCTAGACTGTTCGAAATCATCCAAAGTGACCTTACATTCGCAGTCGCCCGATGTCTCACTGAAGAAGCCGCTGTCGCATATCTTTTGCACTGAAATTGTTTATCGTTTGTTGAAATTTTCCTCATTTTGTGATTTAAAGAGGGAGTAACATGAATAGTGTTTTTTTCAATCATCGCTTGCACCATTATCGCTCAGTTGTTCATACCAAATATTCTGCAGTCGCCAACAACAGTAACGCCATCTTGCTGGACCTGCAACGATAAGAGGGGGGTCTAGCAGAAAATATAATCCGCTTCCAGTATTCTCTATGCTGGAAGTCCTCATCAAAAAGAATAACAAATTACTCTCTTACCCGAATCGACGTGGTCTTGCTCAAATTCACCAACCACAGTCTCCCGGTTAATTGACCGTTCACATAAATGAACAAATACTCGGTGGCTTTGTACCTGAGAGAAACATGATCGCTGAGCAATGTGACCATTCGGACTTCTCTGTTTTTTGGCCAAGTCAGGGGGTAGGAAATAAGAATGATAGGGAGGAAACATTCTGAGAGTGCCGACTATTCTTACTCACAGGACTCTAACATGAAACTGGATCGAGTCGACGTCCATATTAAGGGTGCGAGGATTCGCTTCCTGAATCGTTCCTTATTTGCCCCCTCAATCCGAAATCCCAAAACGCACGTTGGTGATGATTTGCTTCGTTAGGAAGTTGAATTCGACTTGCGGCGAATACGATTTGGGCCCATTAAATGATACGATCAATCTGAGCATTGTTTTCGTTGTTTTTTTATGTATTGGCATGCATAGGCATGCTAATAACATAAAATAATAAATATATATTAACGTACCTTCCGGTTCCGGAGCCAGTGAAGGACATTGATAATCCACTTTCCAAATTCTCCATCTCGAATGTGGAATCAGCGGAATTGGCGATTTCAAATTTTGCCTGAGATGATACACCATTTACAACAAAATCGGAAGATCAGTACTGCAATAAAAAAGAAAAAAGCGCTTACATATCTGCTTTGATGCGATATTTTGTAGGGCAACGGGTCGGCACCATTCAGAGAAGGCGCATTCTGAAATCGGTAGATGTTGGCGGGTTATCCGATAGTACGATGTAGTGCAAAATAGAGCGGCAGCCAAAGCATACCTTTAACGTTCCATCGCTTTTGCAAATTGCCGCTGTAGGCTTGTTGACTCCAGCAAACCCATGTAGTTCCATTTCCTGCATCATTTCGCTAATAACACTATCATGAAATTTTTATCTATTGTTACGAATAAAATTTTTTCCCACCTGCGCGCTGTGCGTTTCCCAGAGACCATTGTAGTAATTGTAGCCGATGGGGAACTAAAAAAATTCTTTACTTATCTAAATGATTTCCGGAGATGTTTATATTATGGAAAACTTGCCGGTCCATTATCGGGGTTGCTATACATTCTTGATCCCAGCAAGGTCACTCTGTAGCCGGGAAAGGCGGCAAAATAGCGGGTCTGATATTTTATTTAGATACTTCTCTTAATCTAGTCATACGAATAAAGCCAAATAAAAGGAAGTGTCGCTATTACGGGGGAAAGAGGATAATAACCATATTCTGGATCGGAATGGTCAGTATCTACTCACATCCGTCATGAGAAGCGATGTGTTCGATTTGCCATCGGGGCCCGGGAGGGGTAGATCGAGAGCAGTCCATGCTCCGATTGATCCCTCCAGAACATGTCCGCACATGTTCGGATGAGTGCCTTGAAATATACTTCATCTAAGCACACTTCGAAAAATATCACCTTCGCATCGGCCTTTTCCCCAGTTGTACTGTTGGAATGGCGGACATCCTGCAAATAAATTTTTACCTCATGAGCGAAGGAAATTCGGCACGCGCCTTTGTCAAATATCGTTGTCAAAAAGATAAAGGAAATCGAGGACTAGTACACTTACTGTCGTAGAGACACTCGATCTGATTCGTGCCTACGAAGGCTCCGTCCAGTGATAGCTCATACTTTCCCGACGCAGGGTTCAGCAAGCAAAGTAGTATGGGTCGAGCGGAGTGATTTCCGATCTGTCAACAAGATGAATAGAGATGAACCACCGCAAAAACCTTCTCACCGCCACATAGCCACCCGGACTAATTGCGAATTTGTGCAGACCTCCCTTGATTCCCGCTCCGGAAGCTATGCGGAACCTGAATGACGATTTCTTTGGTACTGATGTTACATTTTCCTCTACTTTTGCCACTGTGGTTGATCCTCGCAAACGAAACCTCCCGGAGTGTTGATATCCGGCTATAATAAGTGTATCATTTCTAGCACGAGAAATGTGCAACCGGTACATTTAGTTGGATTTCAGATGCGATCACACCCTCGTCTTCCTATCTTGCGATATCATCGCTACCTCAGTGAGAGGGTGTTTCAAATTGAGAGGGGGGGATGCGATCTCATCGCAAGTGAGATGGAATCGTCATCCCTACGGATATACTTTTTTTAGTTGTTATCATTATTTTAGTTGTTATCACCTGTGGGAAAGCCGAGAAGTGGTATTCATAGATGTTGCCGAGAGTTCGAATTGTGCATTGAGTTCCTTAATTTATTCGGCTAATTTCAGTTACTTAGAGATGATGTACGGATTCAATTCAATTCCAGAATCAACTCACCTTCTAGAGGAATTTCCGGATTCTCCACATATGGGCAACTCGAGGAGGGTAGATCAGTCGAGAGATAAACCATTGCTCCGGCACAACTTCAAAATTGGATTGTTTTACTTATTTATTGTATCGACCAAGTGCCATTCTTTCATTGATGTGAATGTAATATATCCTCAGTCCCACTATTTGCCAAACGAACTACTCTGCTTCCGTTCACCCTACCTGGAACCGAACCAATCACCGTTGATGCACGTAACACGGTCGAAGTCGTAGAACTTCCCATCAACCTAAATTATTGTGAATATTGTGAAACGTCGTTAACTAGAAGTTAGTTATTTTGAAACTCCATAGTAGACAAGAGATCATTCGAAATGAGAGAGACACGTTCCTATCGTCATCCTGGTTACTAGTGTTCGGCTCTCTGAACAGCCGTATTTCCATTATTCCGGAATAAGAGTCAAACACTGGATCTTTCATTGTCCGGATCGACACTCGGCTTTCCGTTTCGTTACTGAATGGCATACCATCATGTGTATCGGCCCCACAGTGCACTCTGCCACAAGTCTTTCTTGAGCATCGCAGGTAACTTTCCCGATGAGATTAGCCTTGTCACGATTGCATTTGGAACATGTTGAAGGGACTGTGATCAAGGAATTAATTGTTTGTATACACGTTCACCGAAAGACTGTAGTGGACTGCTGATTTTTCAACTCAAACAAATAGATCAAACAACGAACCTTAGTAGAAGTGACCAGACACAAGCGGATTCCTCCGCCTACGCTGTGTAATAATCGATATGCTAATCGAGAATCGATAAAATCGATAATCAATCAACATTATCGATTACAACACAGCGTAGGCCGGAAATCCGCTTGTGTCTGGCGCAACCAGCGTTTTTTCCGTACTCTCTTCATTTTGCACGCTCTCTCGTCGGTCAGAGAAAGCGAGAGAGTATGGGAAATGGAGAGAGTGCAGACATGCACATGGGAAAGCACGCGCGGAACAGAGAAAACAATGTGCGCGAAAAAGCGTGCAGAGAAGGTGCAAGAAAAACAGCTGCGCAAGAGAGATAGAGAGAGGGGAGGAGAGGGGAGAGGGGGATAAATAAAGGAGGGAGGATGCACCAAATCGGGGGACCAACCGCGCGCAAATGAATAGATTAGAGATCAAAGATCAATAACAAAAAAGAGCTCATGCATGGATCAGAGAGCGAGAGAGAGAGCACGTCACCGCTCAAGGTGGGCGCACATGAGGTCGAATGAGCAGTTCGCCATGACTCCGCCCCCTTCCTCCCTCCTCCCATTAGGCTCCGCCCCCTTTTTGAAAAGTGCGGGAACATTTGAATCGGAATTAACCCCCGTGCTGGTTATCGATTTTCCTCCCATCGAGGAGTTCATCGAGGTTCCCTTCTCGTCTTACACACCTCCCCTCCTTCCTCCTCCCTCCTCCCTCCTCCCTCCTCCCTCCTCCCTCCCCTCTCCTTTCCGAAAACAGTTGTGAAGAATGCACTCAATTATTTTATCCACACATCATATTAATAACAATAATAATGGTATTCGATTCATGGGCTTACAAGCACGGTCAGACGCATGGCCTTATTCATAATCACTTCTCTAGTGCTCTGCTGAATGTTGAAGAGATACGAGAACAGGGTATATCCAACGTCGGTCTGACGAGGATCAAACTTGAGATAGAAGGAACTGTTTTGGTAGCGAAGAAGGGGGTGCTCAATCATAAGATCATAACGGGACGACTGTCCTTCTACCAGTTCAAGGAGGCGTGTAACGGTAGAGTTGACACTACCCGAGAAATCGCCCCTCTCCGGGTCATCATCGTTGATTTTGAAGGTGCATGAAACTGCCTGCATTCCGCTGGTGAGACGTCGGTGTTTCGCATCGCGCATCGAGAACGCATCTGTGTGTTTTTCCAGTTATTTCACCTGTTCTGCCTTTTGGGCGGCTTTGTAGCAGTCAAAAACAAACGAACATACCATTCTCAAAGTGAACGGGCAGGGTCTTGAAGCGTTCTTCCTCCCTCTCAACATTCTCTTCCATGATCACGGGAAAGAACTTAGACGTATGCAGCCAGCTGTATCCAAGCGATATATGAGGTATGCCTTTCTCTCGGTTTTCCGTTATCTCTCGCCTCGAGCTAGAAGATCAGGATGGGCGGAGCCTATTGCCTAGGCGGAGTCAGGTAGGAGGGCGGAGCCGGTGGGGGAAGGATGGGTCATTCACCTTTTGACCTTTCGTGCCGTTCGCTCACACTTCTCATCCTCTCCTCTTCTTCAGGTCACATCAGAAATACCATCATGTCTTCTTCTTCTTCGGCCGAAGTTCCCTGCTGCCCCGCCAACTGTCGAGGAGGAGGAGGATTCAAGGAGGCGGAGGACAGCGAGGTCCAGGTCATCGGACATTGGTTTAGAGGAGAATCCGTGGAGTGGAGACGAAGAGGGCGCGGGTTAGTTGATTTTTCCTGTTTCTCTGTCTGTAATTTACCCCATCTTGTTCGTATTATTCTCTTTGTATCATCATTTCATCATCAACTGTTTTCCAGGAAGTGTGGACGAGATCTTCAACGCGCCTCTGTACTGAACACGATCCCAACCTACACGAGGGTACGTTTTTTCTTGTTATCCTATTTTGACATGACAGGGTTTGGGGGAGGGTGAGAAGCTTAGAGAATGGGGGGAGGGGGTACACGGCGTTCGATTAACAAGTAAGTAATGTTGTATTGTTTTCAGCAATCCAACATCGTGCTGTATCTCCGTACGACGTCTCGTAAGATAAGGCGCCTCCAAGACGAGGCGCGTGAGGCATTGAAGAAGCACATCATCGCCCGTCAGGAGGAACGCCGTCTTCGTTTCGAAGCTCAGTTCCAGCTTTTCCTCGCCGACGGAAATGAACGCCGTCGTGATGAGGAGGAGGAGAGAGGAGATGAGAACATTGATACGGATTTCATCGTTGACGTCGATGATTCGGATAAGGAAAACATTCCTCCTCCTCCATCGAATTAGATGTTCTCATCCTCCTCCTCCTTCTCCCCCCCCCCTCATTGGCTAACTGACTGTCCTGTGCCGGCCATTCTGACTCTTCCCAATTGGTTCCATCGCCCGATTCGATTTTTCCGTTTCAAAGCCCCCCATTACTTGCCTATTCAATCGGAGGCTTAATGTACCGTAGTAGTTGCTCTCCTCCCTCCTCCTCCACCACTTCTTGCCTCGCCCCTCCTCTTGCCTCGCCCCCTCCTCTTGCCTCGTCTCCTCATACCGTAGTAATACCTCTCTCCCCCCCCTTCGTCGGCATTCTTAATCCCGTCAATCTTCATCAATTGTATCGTTGTAATCCCTTGCGAGATAAAGACGTATTGTTTCCGACACCTCTCTCCCTTGTAATCCGATATTAATTACATGCAAATGGAAATTGAAATGAGATGAGATGGGGGGAAGAGACTTCATTCCACCAGTCTTCCTTCAGCTGTGACGGTTGGTTCACGATGGTTGAGTGTATCTGCGACGCCGGCTTCTCTTGCCTTCTATCGTCAGACGGAGAAAAGGACACGCTAACATGTGTTCCAGGTACTTATTATTCTTCTGTTTCTAATACCTCTCCTTATCACTACATCATGTGTATGTGCCCCATTCAGATATGGACTACCGTAACCTCGTGGGCGCTGGCAGTGTGCGTTTCCCTCCCGCCGGATCCTCTGGTGTTCCCGCCGAGAACTATGGTAGGTCTCTTCACATCCTCCAACGTTGACAGGTAGAGAAAAGGGTGACTGTCTGACATCTCCTATGGACTTTACGGCCGCTGCTTTTTCGTGGCAGATCGGGCTTTTCGGTCAGTAAAATCTCTATCTCTCTCGATTTCGCCTACTCTCTCGCAGTTAGGGGGGGGGGAAAGATCAAAGATCAACAAAACTACAGTATACCCTTTCCGTATGTTTTCAGGCATCCCTGGATGGTTGATTGGACTGATCATCGTGGTCGTTGTGGGCGGTGTATTCTTCGTCGTGCTCTGGGGAGTTCGACGTTGGAAGGCGAAGCATAACTCGCCCGAGTATCGTGGTCACACTCGTTTGGAGCTACTGCAGTCTGGAAAGGGCATTAAATATGTCTCCCATGTTAATGAGAGTTGTTATGATGACGTTGTATAAATGATTGATCGTACTGCTCCCTCTGTCGTCCGTTCTAACAATGATGAGGGAGGGGCGGGAAAAGAGAGGGAGAGAGAGAGAGAGGGGCGGGAAGGGGAGAGGGAGGGGTTGCCTACTCCATTCCTTGGAGACAGATCACTTTGTTCTTCATCTATTTTTGCTCTTCTGCTTTTCTTCTTCTTCTTCTCTCAGATACTTGATTAGAGTCAGCAGTCAGTGTGTGTGTGAATGGTTCTCCGTAATCGATTCAAGGGAATCAGCGGATTCCCTGGCATCCTGCAGGTACACTTCTTTTTTGCGTGTTGTTTTCTTCATCTCAAAAGTGCGTGCTCAGGATCCAGCATGGGCCCTGCTACAATGTATTTTCATCGGTTCTCTTGTTGCCGAGCGTGACTTCGTCCGTGCAGGCATTCCCGGCTTAACTTCTAACAATGGAAATGAATTAATTGATGATGAAACGGTTAAGGCAGAGTACTTGGAGAGGGAAAGAACGATTAAAAAGGTTGGATGAAACACATCACATGCAGGGTATAGGTTGTTTTCAGTCAACTGGTCCTCGCGCGAAGTACCATGTCACAATGTTTGCACGACAACATGGAATAGAAATGGAATGGACAAAGTTCGAGGACCTGGAAAAGATTCAAGGAGCCTTGGCTGACGTATATCGGATCGTTGTCTTCAATTATGTAAGTTTGTCACTTTATTGACCATCCTCTCTTCATTTCACACACTCTACCCTTTCTCTCTATGGTTTCTTTTCACAGCATACCCTCTCGGGATTGTGTTCGGTTGAGTGGAAAGGTGAAGAGGAAAGAGCGCGCACAATCTATCTAATCACTGACGGCCAATATTGGGATGTTGTGAACAAGTTATCAGGTGTTTTCGAGACTTGCCACTTTTGCCCAAGTTGTTTGGAAGTGACAAATAATCTTTCCAGACACAGGTATGTGGTTGTTAATACCCCACATTTTTCTATAAAAAATTTCTAGATGCGATGGATTGTGTAAGGGATGCGCTTCTCAAAAGATTATCGGTAATTGTAATGGTAATCTCAACTTGAAATGTCTCGACTGCAATTTCTTCTTTCAAACTCACGTGAGTTTTTTTCACATTTCGGCGCATTTTTTACAATATTTATCTTGAGAAATGCTACAATGCGCATAGACACGTTCGCCAGGCGGGTCAGAGGAGAAGAGCTAGTCGTTGCAACACCCTTCACCTCTGCGAGGCGTACGCTTTTCATCCCTCCCTCTTCCTCATTTCATTTTCTTTCCTATCACAGGTGCCGATGTGTCTATCGACCGGCAGCGGGAGCGCATACGTGTGTAAAAGATGCCGCTTACTGTTCTATGTGTCAAACCTATCAACCAATCGCCCATAATTGCCATTGGTCCGTCATGACTGATAAGCAAAAGGAGAACTATAGACAGAAGCAATCTGATTTTTCGTGGGGATTTTTCGATCTGGAGACGACGCAGTGTTATCTGGATGAAAAAGGACAGCGCAAATGGCTTCCGGAGCACTATGTTACGAATGTGGTTCTCATCAAGGTTCACACCGTGTTTTTCTATAGATTATTCTTTCTCGTTTTCAGGTCTGTTCACTGTGTGCTAACAAGCCGATACCAGTTCCGTGTACAAAGTGTGGAATTCGAACTGTTACTTTCAACTACAAGAGTAGAGAAGAGAACGAAGGACAACCGCCTACGGAGGATAATTTTCGTGTGAGTACGGTAGGAGAAGGAGGGAGGGAGGGAGGGAACCAGACAGACGGTCGTAAACGAGAGAGAGGAAGAAAGGGAGAGAGAAAAGTGATCGTTTAGGTGATCAATGCATTCCGTGATTACATCATAAAGGATTCAACAATGTCGGGAAGGGTTTGTTCGATCATTTATCACATAATCATTCACTTTCTGTGGTTAGGTATTGGTAAGCCACAATGGGGGCCGTTTTGACACGCATCTTGTCATGCGTAGCTTCCTCAACAGTGAGCTCTATCCGTGTCGAGTAATCAACAAGGGCTCGACACTCATCATCGTAGAGTTCAAGATTCGTGGCCGAAAGCGCGTCATATTCAAGGTATGGAGACAGCGTGCGTCTCTTTTCTCTAACCGGTTGTAAAATCTCTCACTCGTCTCAGCCAAGAGGAGAGGGGGAATAATAATTAATAATAGCATGTTCAGGATTCATTTACCGTGATACCGATGGCTCTTAGTGCATTCGCAAAGGCTTTTTCACTTCAAGACTCTTCAAAAGGTAGTTTTTGTGGGGAAAAGTGAGTGAAAAAATATTCACCGCTCAGGAATGTTCCCCCATTATTCCAATATGCGATGCAATTGGAATCGAATCTGGCCGTCAGTGCCTCCAATTGAAGATTTCGGCTTCTCTCATATGAAGCCTGAAGCGCAGAAAGATTTTCTCGAATGGCATAAGTCAATGGAGGGCCAGCCGTGGGATCAGGACTATGAGATTAAAAAATACTGCCGTATGTCCCTTCCCCTCTTCCCCTCCCTCTTCCCTCCCTCTTCCCCCTCCCTCTTCCCCTAAAATTGGCTCGCTTTTCAGTTCAAGATGTGATTATTCTAATGAATGGCTGTCTCAAATATCGAGAAAAAATGATGGATAACGTTGGATGGTGTCCGTTCACAGGTATGCGATTTCGGATGGAAAAATCTACTCATTTTGTCTGATTCTCATCCAACAAATATCTCTCATTACCTAGTAATCGGTTTTCAGTAAGTGCTACGATCGCTGGATATGTTCAATTCGTCATGAGAGCCGACTTCCTGAATGCTGAAGACTTCGCTTACTTGCCAGAAGGCATGAACTCTCTCCCCCTCCTTTTATGACCATCACATTTCCTTGTTTTACAGCAGGCTATGGCAGTGTCCGGCAATCAAAACTTGGGCTGTTATACGTGAAATGGATCGAGAAATACTATGCTGATAAAGGAAGGACAACTGTTCTTCAACATGCTCACTCACCGCATGGGGAAAAAGTATGCGGGGACGGCGCGCTTGCGCACTTGTAAAACACCTGCTCAGGTCTTCGAAATCAATGGTCACCGATTTTCCGTGGATCTCTACGATCCCGACGAGGACATCGTCTGGGAGATCCTCGGAGACTTCTTCCATGGGTGCCAATCATGTTTTGCGCCTGATGCTGCACTGGTCGGAGGTGAAGAAGCTCGCTCACTATATGCTCGAACTATGGAGAGACTTCGATTAATCCAAACCAAAGTCAAAACCGTGAAATTTATCTGGGAATGTGACATCAAGAAAGCATTGGCTAACAAGGAGAAGAATGCGAGCATGATTGACTTCTTCAGAATCACCGAGGTTCGTCGCTTGCATAATGATGAGGGGATGAGATAGAGATAGCCAGGGGGAGAGACGAGAGAGTGTCAGACGGTCGGGGCATTAACCCGGCGAGAGATGGAAGAGGGGGGGGGGGGGATTTACAACCCGGGTGCCAGAAGGTGAAGAGGAATGGTGATTTCGCATTTTTCAGATAATTTCAAGGCTCGTTCCAAGAGATGCCTTAATTGGGGGGAGAGTCGAGGTCATGCGATCAGTTCTCAGGAGATCACTAACTACTATCATCCGATATTTGGATGTAGTAAGTATGTATCCAGCCTGCCTTGCCCTGAGGTTAGTTATTCAAAGTGAAAGTGTGCTCTGCTAACCAGCGCGCGCGGGGTAGGCGAGAGATTTGCAGGGTAGAGAAAGAGAGACATCGCGCGTTCCTTTCTCGCTCCCCCCTCTATTTACAGCCGCCATCCCTGAGAGTGAGAGAGAGAGAGCGAGAGTGACAGAGAGACAGAGTGAGGGAGGGGATGGATGGCCGGGACCGGGAGCCGGGAAATAGACAAAGTCGGGAAAAAAGCAATAAACATCGGGAAATGAATGATTGCATAGCTCTCAACAGTTACCCCGCTTTGCAGAGAGTACCCACTCGGCCAGCCCAAGGTGTTCATGGAAACAGCTGATTTCAAGTTCGACGCCGTCACCGGCGTGACTCTCGGAGGATACAGAGGCCTGATTAAATGTACGGTGCTGGCACCTCGCAACTTGCTTGTTCCTGTGCTCGCTTATCGTGCGGATAAGTCGTTATTCTTCACGAATTGCAAAGGGTGCGCTGATGGAAGGTACGTCGACATCGTTGTGATCCTCCCCGCCCTACACTATCCTTCAGAATCCCCAAGTGCCCTCACGCCACTGAAGCTGGTCGATCATGGACTGGGACTTTCACGACTATCGAAGTGGAACGGGCTCTCCAAGAAGGTTATCGGGTTCTGAAGTGAGTGCTCCTCCCACATCACCGAAGTCATCGACGTCAAAATATTATCCGAAAACATACCTTCAGGATTCACGAAATCTGGCATTGGGAGAGATGGTGTGATCAGGTGTACAAAGGATTCTTCAAAAAGTTTATGAAAATGAAGGTGATTACGGAAATAAACATTATTTTTTTCAAAAACAAATATTTATTTTTTCGAAAAAAATTTTATTTAAAAATATATTATTTTTTCTCAGTACGCTGCATCCCCTTTCCCGGCGGGAGTTACCCGTTACGAGGATAAGCTCGCGTACTGCGCCAAGGTCAGCAAGAAACTAGACTTCAATCTGACTCCTGAAGAAGTTGAAGAATCTGCTAGCCTGCGTACAGTCGCGAAACTTTGCAATAACAGCGGATGGGCAAGTGTTTGCATGCTCAAAAAAATATTCAGTGTCTCTATTTACAGGGTAAGAATGCGGAGAAACCGGTGCAGACCAAGACATCGTTCGTGACTTTCGCCGACTACATCAAGTTGTGCAAGGATGGATCGGAGGAGATCACGGGATTCGAGATTCAGAGTGATACACACATCATGGTCAGCCATCGGCCAGTGGCAGCGAGCGTTCGAGCAAACAGGTAAAAAAACTGGAAAAAAAAATTTTTTTTCTCGACGTTGACGTCGACTTCAACGATGACGTCATCAGGTACTCAGCGGTCCACCACGCCGCCTTCTGCACTTCGTACGCGAGAATCATGCTCTACGATATAATCAAGCAGCTCTCTGGATCGATTGCTTACTGCGATACGGTTTGTGATCACACCACGCAATAATCTAGAGAGTGAATATTTTTTAGGACAGCGTCATCTTCGATCATCCTCGCGGCGCTAATCCCCTCGAACATCTGTTGACCAATGAGTTGGGCGAGCTCAGCGATGAAATTCCAGACGGCTGGGAGATCGACGAGGTCCTGATTCTTTTTCCCCCGCACATTTACAAAATAGCGTGGAAAAGTGAGGGTGCATGAGGGAAAAATATCCACTTTTCAGGTCATTTTCGCGGGCTGCAAGAACTACACGATGCGTCTTGTGAATCTGGAGACTGGCGAAAAATCGTTCAAAAATGCGAATCGCGGATTTTGTAAAGACGCTGCAACTCTCGAGAAGCTGAACCATGATGTCATTCGTGAAATGGTCGTTGAGCATGAGCCGGCCTCGATCGAGATCGTTCGACCCAACTTGAAGAGAAAGTTCGGCCTCATCGTGACCAAGGATGAGCGGAAGATTTACCGTCCGGTATCAAAGAAACGTGCAATCAGGGGAGAGGGAGTGTTCGAGATCCACGTGCCCTACGGATACGTCCCGGACATCGACGAGGAGGAGGACGAGGAGGAGGAGGCGGCAGAGTAGAGAGCGAGAGAGAGAGAGAGCGAGAGAGAGAGAGAGAGAGAGAGAGAGAGAGAGAGAGAGAGAGAGAGAGAGAGAGGTCACTTTCATCGCGTGCAGTGATCATGACTGCCTGCATCTATTTCGTCTTCATGTGTGGAGTGTACGATTTTATTGATAAAAATTCGTCTTCCCCTTTCACTCGTGCTCTTGCGCCTGATTACACGCTAGCGCACTTCCATCAGACGCCCGATGGCGCTGTACTGCTCAACAACGAGCTAATAGATAGGCTAGATGTGCGCGCGGACCAGTTGGAGGTGTTTTCGGCTAGCGAGTACTACTTTACAAGTAATGGCACGATGTTTCATCGCCTCTCCAACACATCCACCCTGATGTTGGGCGGTGGTGGGCAGATTGACTGTATTTCTTTTGATTCTTTCACACAAAATTTGTGGTGGATTGATGATGAGAGTGTGTGCTCCTTTGCCAACTGTCAACCGACAGATTTTTTCGAGTCAAAATGTGCAGCGCTAGAGGTAACAAACGACGTCTTCATGCTTCTCACGCGCGAAGGTGTGCTGTATGTTGATGGCGCACGTCAATCAGGCATCCATTCCCGAATCGAAGTCATTCCTCGACGTAAACAGGACACATTTTCCTACGTCTACACCCTGCTCGCTATGCTAGCTCTCGTTGTAATGTACGCGTTGCTTGGCGCGGCGCGGAGGCGGGCCTCCTCCTCCTCCTCCCTTCTCCTTCCCTCCCCCTCACTTCCTTCCCAGCCCACTTGTATTGATCGGTGCTCTTGCTGTTGTTCATCCCGCCCCCGCGGCTCACTAATTCCACGTCTCACACGACCCCTATTGATCGCTCTCGATTGTTGCAGTAACGACACCGACCATGCCAATGACAAGGGATCAGGCGTACGAGCTGCTCGAGACGATCTCGCCGAGCACCTTGACTCGCCTGCGCACCGGGCACTCCAGCCAGACTGCGGTGGAAATGGTCATCGACCAGATGCTCGTGAGTCTTTTTAAATATTTTTTTCATATTTTATATTTTTCGTGTTTTCTTTCCTGTTACCCTTGTGATTTTTTTACCATCCTTTAGGCGTTCGAGAAGCACCGAGACATGCTGCAGAAGGCCCAAGCGCTGGTTCACACAGCTGAAGAGCGTCTCAAGGACGCAGCACACGCCCACAATGCGGCAAAAGAAAACCTTGAATACGTCAAGCAACAGATCCAACTGGAGGATAATGGATTTTTTAACTTCTAATCACCCCCCCCCCCCATCACTCATTTTCCTCACTCATTTTTCTGACTGTTTTCTCACCACCCTTCCCGCTCCCTCACTCATATTTTCCACACTTCTTCTTCTTCTTCTTACTATTTTTTCTGCTTACTACGCCTACACCTATATAAACACTGTTATTTATTCTTTGGCAAGTACAATTTTGGGACACTGAAAATGTCGGAGCAGAGACGAAAATGGGCTTGATCCTCGCGGGGATGTGCGGAAATGATAAGATGACCATAGTTTTGATCGGTTGCATCGTTGAAACTCTTCATGAAATAGTCCAGCTGGCCGGGAAACAGCTGCCTGCCTAGATTCACAATGTTTAGCCGATCAGCAAGTGCCTTGAACAGAATCATGTAGTGGCAATTATTGCGAATAATGCGTGGTATCTCGAACAATCCTTGTGATAGGAGGAAAAAAGAGGCGTTGCAGTGATGGCTGACTCGGGTCCACAATTGTGTCAGCAGTTCCTTGTTTGCGATCGATTCGGTTAGCAGATCATCAATGATGATCAGTCGATGTCTGAATCCGTCTCGTTCACACACATGCTTGAGCGTTTCGACGTCGGGGAGCCCGGCGAAAGTGGTGATACGTGCGTCATTGACGGGGAGATCGCGCGTCTCTAT
>LS486932.1:0-22374 GCA_900490705.1 Pristionchus arcanus | reverse complement strand
CTCTACTCGACTTTATCCTTCTGCATCATCCGTACTGGAGAACGCTGAGCAGACGAGATCGGATGCAGCTGCTGCACGCCGTCCTGCCCACCATCAACGTTGGCGTGCGTACCGCATCGTACAAGCTGCCCGGTGGTGCAACAGCGCCCGTACCGCCCGCACTGCTCGACGTGCACGTCTCGCTGGACAGCCATTTTACGCGCATTCGCACGCGCGCCGGCCGTACTTCCGTCTACCGTCATGCGTGCAATCGCCTGGGCTACGCGCCGGACCTTGAGCTCCCGCTCGTGGCGAGCCGTGGCGGCTCGTTGCATGTTGCCGAAAGCTTGGTTGTTCTCTAATCAATAAAAGGATAAATTTTTTAAAAATATTTTTTCCTTGTCTCACACCCAATTTTCATTCAAGGGCATCCGCCCTCATTGCCGCGCGCTTTAGTAGGCAATGACCTGATACAAATATGACACGGCCTATCTTTTGCTAGTCATTGAATCATTTATTCATTTTGTTCTCGACCTGTGCGGTCGCGTCACACTACTACTGCTACTTACTGCTACTACTAGCACCACTGCTGCTGCTGCTCATCACGCATGGCGTTCAAGAGCGAGGTTGAGAAGAGCGCTTCGTCGCTGCATCCCGCACTGGACCTGTTCAACACCAATTCCACTATTTGTGGTGTGCAGACTTCGCGCTTCACTGAAATTTCCCTGAGCTCGGCGCCCGACGTGAAACCGTACGAATTCCGAGTTCAGAACTCGAAGGCCTTCCTGGACCTTCAGCGCTCCTACATCATCACAAAGTACAAGATTGTGGACGAGAACGGCAACGACATCGTCACGGACGACACGACCAAGGATGCGTTCGCGCCAGTGAACCTGTTCGGCTGTGCGCAATTTAGAGAGATTCAGGTCGGAATTAACGGCGTTTTGGTCTACGACAACGACAACTTTCCCTACCGCTGCTTCCTGAGCGCGCTGCTATCGTACAGCGACGAGTACAAGAACACGTTTCTGCGACTGGCTGGCTGGTCGCCCGAGAGCTCGCCCACCTCTGAGAACGACGGAGAATACGTGAAAAGGGTGAAAGCGTGCGCCAAATCACGCCATCTAGAAGCCATCACGCCGCTGTTCTTCGAACCCGCCACGCAAAGTAAGGCCATCCTTCCGTACGTCGATCTGCGCATCACCTGCTTCCCATCGAGCGATCAGTTCATGATTGACAGAAGGCGAGGCACTGCAGAGTACAAGGTCAAGGTTTTGGGCATGAGTCTGATGCTGCATGAGCTGCATGTGCACGATGCGACCCTGGTCGCTTTCGACAGCATGCTCAAGCAGCGCGGTTCCATCACCTACAGCTCGCTGGGCACTCACGTGCGCACATTCCATATCCCCGGAGGAATTAAGGTAATCATGTTTTTCCGAGGAGCCCGAGAAAGAGAAGAGAAGAACAAATAATATTTTTTTCAGGAGTTCCCCACGTTCAAGCTCTTCGCAAACAACATTCCTCGCCGTATCTTTTTCACGCTCGTAGACGCTGCAGCATACAACGGAAATTACAACAATCCCTTCGTTTTCAAGAACTACTCGCTGGCAAGTGTGCGCGTGGAGGCGGGCGGCGAAGTCGTGCCCTTCCACGACTACGCGCTCGATTACTCAAAGAATTTGTTTGCGCGCGCCTACCTCGCGCTGCAAGAGTCCCTGTCGATCGCGAATACGGGCGCCTCTAACGGCATCACACCCGCCGAGTTCGCATCGCACTTTTGCGTGTATTCGTTCGATACGAGCGGTGTCGAGGGTGATCAGTTTGCGCTTCAGCGCATCGGCGAAACAACGATCAGACTGACGTTCGCAAAGGACACACCAATCTCGGGACTCTACGGCATCATCCTCGGGGAGATGATCACGAATATGATCATTGATAGCGATCGAAACCCACATGTGTACTAGTTTATTGCGATAAAAAATATTTTTATTTACAAATTTACAATATCTTTTGCGGGAATCCAGGAATTGTGCTCGGCGCCGCGACCAAGCCACTTTACCAGCAGAAGCTCCTTGCCGCCGCGAATTCGTTTCCGCTGCAGAATCCGCTCGACCTTGAGCACTGCGGGCGCGCGCACTTTTTGAATTTCCGGATAATAAAAGATGCCCTCGATCAGCTCGCCGGTTTGATCGCGAAGTCGAACGTACGGTGGCCGCCGTGTGTCGAGAACCTTTTCCACGATGAAAATTTCATCGCTCCACGAGGGCATGTAGCCCTTGTCGAAAACTGCACGAGATTTGCTAATCCGAACCGTATCGCCCACGGCAAATGTGGTTCTTACGCGACGACGCCGCCGCGACGACGGGCTCTCCTCCTCCTCCTTCTCCTCTTCGTCGGGAAACTCGTCAACATCGCCGGTGCGCACTTGATCTGGCGCCAGACCCGTCATTCGGTTTACCGTCCGATTGATCGCCTTGATGATGGGTGCTGTAGCGTCGATCCAGCGCTCCGTGTTCGCATGGTGCATGTACTTGTACAGACGTCGCTTGAACGTTTGTACTCCTCGTTCCGCAATCCCGGCCTTGATCTCTGATCGTGGAAAAAAATGGGCAATGTTGTGCTGCTTGAACAGCGCGCTGCACTGCCGATTGAAGAATTCTCGACCCTGGTCGCTCACAAAACGGCTGCAATAGTGGCCGAAACGTGCGCGCACCATCTCGAGCAGCTTCTTGATCGCCTCGACCATATCGGGCGCGGACTTTGTGCGAACTGGAACCAGGAAGAAGAAGCGGGTGTAGACGTCGATGGCCAGAAGCGCGTAACTTATGCCATTATTCGCGGAACGAAGAGACGAAAAAACTGCCAAATCGGCCTGGATCGTCTGTCCAGGCGCGAGTCCAATGGTTCGGCGCCGCGCGTAACGATGAGCATATTTCTTGTATAGTGTATGCGCGGGAAACTCGGCGAGATAATCACGCACCTCGTCCACCCGAGCGCCACTTTTGCGCGCGACCGCTTGGGCCGAAGTAAACGCAGAGGGTTGAGCCAAATCAAAATAAAGTTTATGAATTTTCCGCTTCTTGTCGTGACGAGAAGCCATGATGATGAATGTGAACAATGGGGGGGGGGGAAAGAAAGTGATGACACGGGAACAAAAACAAACAAACAGCAATGAATGAGATGAGAAACTATTTCCACCGTGTCGGGTGCTGAACGATGCTTGGCCGGCGGGACTGGGTGCCGCCGCGCGGAGACATTGTATGGCGAGTCGGTATGGTGGCGGCGGTGGCGGTGGTTGCGCCCCAGTCGGACACTCGACCTAGCCGGCGATTAGAATCCGGTCCACCGAATTCACCGCCAGTCCGTGTACGTGATTTGGAAACGTTACTTTTCGGCGTGACATCCCTTTCACCCTTCCGTCGCCGTCGCGCCTCCCTTTTTACAGCATATCGTGGACTCTTAAATTCTTCACCACCGTCGTCATCGTCGTTGTTCTTGTTGTTGGTGGCGGCCGCGCCGCTCTTCTTCTTCTTGCTCTTCATCTGTTTTTTAGCTGCTGCAACTGAGGGTACGGCAGCGGTGACGGGAGTGGTGGCAATGTCCATCGCTGACGACGAGTCTGCGGACCGGGGCGACGGCGACGGTGTCCGCTGGTGGACGGATTGTTGCTGTTCAAACATCTGAGGTTGTTGCTGGACCGGCGCCGGCGGCGATAGCGGCACGGGTGGACCGGCGGCTGCAGTGACGGCAGGCGGCTTCTTAATATCCTCTTTGAATCGATTAATTCGCTGGATGAGATCTTCGTAGAGCGCGCGCTTCAGGGTAACGTCAATCGATGGATCCTGAAGCAGCTTCACGAGATCATCCTGCATCGCCTCGAGTTTGGCATCATCCTTTGAGAGGACTAGGTACGGTACCAGCTTGTACTTGTTCATCACTGTCGTCGCACTTGATCAAGCGCGAAACTTGCGAGTGCGAGCGCAGCAGGCACCACGGCACCGAGGAACCCGGCGCCGTGCTGCTGAATCTGTGCTCGAGCTTTGCGCTCTCGTGAGCACTTGGAGATGGTTCTGATGGCGGGCAGATGCCTCGCGACAACCCGCTTCTCCGATCGGGTGAAGGGAATGTGACCGAGATTGGCGAGTAGTTCAACCACGCACTTTAGCTCGGCTAGGCTGGCTTTAGTGATAATATTGGGGTTTTTAGAGAGACGTTTGAGAAACGACCGGTGTGCAGCGAGCGCACGCATTGACTAAATGCAGAAGTTGTGTGCACGGGCCAACCATGAAATCACGCGCACATCATCATTGCGAATGCGCGCGAAGAAGCGGACGATGGACGCGAAAGACCTGCCGCGACTCTGATGATGAATGTGGAAAATTGCGAAAGCTCCGCACGATGCCGCGCTGGGTCGCTGGTGTGCGATGCGATTGAATCGGACGACGGGGTAGGCGGCGCAGAAGCGTCTGATCAGTCCGCGCGGTGGTTTGCCGAATGAATCAAAGAAATGACACTTGCCCCTGCGCACGAAAATCGATTGCCAGTGCTTGCCGCCCAATGGCGAATCGCTTCGATCCGTGTTCACCACGAGCGCGAAAGTGTGCGGAAGGGACGATGGCGCGGGAAGGAGATTGCAGGCAAAAGTGCCCACGTAATAGCGGCAAGTGTGCGCGTCTCTTCGCAAAATCCCATCAATTTCTCGTGTATTCATGTGAGCAGTTTGAGAGCATAAAAAACCAGCGGTTTATATGGCGTGGGAAAAAAAGTACAAATGACGAAATAATAGTAATAATAATAATGAGTGAAGAAATGGGATTAATCAAAGCGATGGGTTCGGTTAAGTACAACGCACTTGGAGCATAGGTCGAGCAGCAACTGCTGACCCTCGTTCGAAGAAACTAGACGACTGGGATCCTCACGGAAGCGCTTCCAGCAGCCAAGACACGTGATCACCGTAATTCCTCGCAGCCCGACCGTCCACTGGCGGCGCGTCATGCCCGACAGCTTGCTGTACCGAGGCTCGAGCTTGAAGCACGTCTTCTTACCGCCCACACCATCACAGTCACGTAGCATCTTGGTCACTTCGAACGTATCAGCTGCTGCTGCTGCTGATGATGATGATGCTGCTGGTGGGCGGGCTGCTGCTGCTGCTGCATCAGGTGATGGAGGAGGAGGGGGAGGAGGAGGAGGGGTGAACGTGTCAAAAACGGTCGAAGCGTTCATGACGAAATTGGTAAATGATGAGAAGTCGGTTGGAAGAGTAGTAGTGACGTGTCGTTTCTTGTTTGTTGTAACAGATGGCAAAAAACTGCAGCACGTCTCTTCCTCGGTCATACAGATGAGACTAGTAGTGATCGGACTGGCGGGCTGCAACCGGATAAAAGTGAGAGATTCGGAGAGTGCAGACAGCGAGAGAGCTGTCGATGAAACATGACGTGAATCGTGGAGAAGTGAGGGAGGTCAGAGTGAAGCCGTTAGAGTGTGTGTGAAATGAAGAGGAGCAGAGAAGCAGCAAAATACGCAGAATCCCCGCCCATCGTCGTCGTGTCCCGCCCCGCCCCCTTGTTGAAACTCCGCCCATCAGCTGTACGAGTGAGAGGAAGATTTTTGGAGAGCGCAGGTTGGTGAGAGGGTCGACGATGAAACATAACGCGAAACGTGGAGAAGTGAGGGAGGCCAGAGTGAAATCGCTAGAGTATATGCGAAATGAAGAGGAGCAGAGCAGCAAATACACGGAATCCCCGCCCCTTACAACGCTCCGCCCGCGCCCCATCTTGTCCCGCCCTCGATGAAACTCCGCCCATCGGGTTGTATATAAACGGCGCTGCGGCCACTGACGACATCACATTCGAGCTCACCACCACCACCACCACCACTACTGCCTCCTCACAACTGCCTGCCTGCTCCACCAGCTCAATCTCCACTGTACTGCTGCTGCTGCTGTTGTTGCTGCTGCTGCTGCACCTGCTGCAACTGCCCCACACGTCACTGCTGCTGCTACTACTACAACTGCCCTCCCGTCAATGGTAATTCAGAAGAAAAAGCCTGTGAAGCGGACGAACACCGAACCTGCGTGGAGAGGATTCGCTGGAGGAAAGAGGATCAAGTCATCTTTCTCATCGTCAAATCAGCATGAGTCTGGCGCTGCTGCTGTTGCTGCAGAGGACAGTAATGACAAGGTTGGTGCGCTTATTTTTCCCATATTTTTTGTAGTTGCTTCTTACTTTCACGCTAGGGCACAAGGTAGTTACTGAGTAGAAGTAGGCAATAAAAATAAAAAAATTCCGCGCTGCAGCAGCTGAAAAAGACACCCAACCTTTTTCAGACTCTCGTCAAGTACCCGTACAAGGCACCCAAGAAGGGAGACACCAACGCAGAATTTAGTCAATACTTTCTCTCCAAGAGCTACCGTGCCGTCATCATTTACCAGTGCGACAAGTGCAATCAGCAAGCACTCGACTGGAGCGACGGAGAAGTAAGGTACAAGAATAAAAAACCCTGCCTTCTACTACCCCTCTGTCGCTGCTGCATATATACTAATCGTCGTATCGGGCAGAACATCTTTTTCAACACAGTAGCTAAGAACATTCACGATCGTATTCAAAACGATGATAGAGCCCCTCCTAAGTCTGATGAAGCTGAGTGTGATGGTGATGATGAGTGTGAAGAGGGAGACGATGATGATGATGATGATGAAGTAGATAGCTGTGAGTAGAAACCCCCCCCCCTCATTGATTATGTGTGTGCTGCACCCTTTTTCCCTCCTCAGTTACTCTCTCTTTTTCCCCTTACCGTAATTCAAAGTCTATTATTCTCGTGTGTGTGTGTATCGTTACTTCTCTTTTACTGCCCCTCCCCCATTTCTAGTCTCAATGGTTCTTCTTCTTCATCTTGCTGTTGTTGTTGTTGTTCTATTTGTGCTTCTATCGCTGTTACTACTTTTTTTTTCCTGATGCTATATCGATAAAAAATGTATCGTGCGTGAAATCATCTTTTTTACCTTGCTTCACATCGTAAAACACACACACAAGAGGACCTCCTGTGGGGAGGGATGGACAGACGGCTGGCTGGGGTGGTCGTAAATCGTTGGATTTTTTCGAATGACGAAGAAATCGCGGGCAGTGGTAACTCTGACGTGGCGACGCGACCAAGCCAAGCTTAAAATGTGTATAAAAGCCTGTACGGTTTGCTAAGTCATCACTCGCCTACGCTGTGTAATAATCCGCCTGCTCAGTGTAATCAGTCGATGAATCGTCGTCCTCCCAACCATCCCCACCAGTCCTCCTCTTCCTCCCCCTCCCCCCCTCCCTCCCTCCCTTTCACCTTCTCTCCCTATTTTTCCGTTTATTTGTCGCATTTTTTCTCGTATATTCGCGTATGTGTCCTCTACTTTTTAAAATTATTTTCCCGCATTTTCCAGACATCTACACTGTCTCAACGAAGGGCCTCTACACGGCTCTTCAATGTACACCGAAAAGAAGAAGGATACTCCTGTGAATTAAGGTGAGTAAACATCCGTTTTTTTTTTACTAGAGTATGTTCATAGTGTCCTCTCCTTAAAGTAATGATCACGATGAGATTCCTTGCAGGCAACAACAGTCCCAGCCGACGACGAGACTTCGTGAAAGAGGAAGTGGAAGATGGCAAGCAAGTTCGACATGTGACCGACAGTAACCATGAAGGCAATCAGATCAATGATGGTGAAAGATCGATTTCGTTAGAATAAGATCAACTATCGTCGATGACTTCATTGGGGCATGATCGATCAGGCCAGTGATCGAGAAGACAGTTGATACAAGTCAACTGTTTTTTCAATTAATGACTTGATTGAAAAATGGTCGCCAGATGGGAAAATCGCATGGAATGAGAATGCGATCTGCTGATGGCGAAGATGGAAAGATATTTCACAATATGAATGCATTGCTATGGTTCAAAAGACGTGTTTTTTAAAATTGTAATTGTTGTATGATAAAAAAATTGATTTTTTCAAAAACTGTTTGTACAAGAGAAAGAAACATTTCACCCTGTGGCTTGGATGTGCTTCAGTGATAACGACGATTATACGACATTGCTGTATTGTTCCCACAGATGGGATTGGTACAGGGGTGATAGACAATCATAAATCAACCGCCCGATTGTTCGATGTTCCCTCTGAACAAATAGCTGATCGGGCACGCCCAACTTTGATTACAATGAGCCGCGACTCCACCCCCTTCAATTCACTCTCATCCCTTTCTTGAGAGCAGGAAGGTGACTCTTCCTTCTCCCTCCCTTCTCTTACATTATTTGAACTGTTTTCATCTCACTTTTTTTTGTCAGGATTATTTATTTGTGCTGATCTTTGATCTCTTCAGGACATCACAACCCTCACTCTTGGTCGTTTGCACACGCAACAACAACAACAACAACAACAACAATGGCAGCTCCCGTGATTCCCGCAGTTCAGCAGCCGATCTACCCTGCGTTTGAGCCTCAGCTCGACGTTGCGGCAAACTGCCCTGTGGTGAATGGTCCTTATGAGGACATGTATCGCCGACTGGGCAAGGTTCGTGCTGAGAGGCGAGAGGATTTCGCACCCTACAAGACTCATCTCCCACTCATTCGCGACATCGATGTCACGATTGGTGGTGTACTGGAAGAAATCCACGGAGGAACATGCACCCTCGTGGGTCTCAGTGATTACGATCATCACTTCTACACTGAGACTCACGCTCCCCGTCCCAACAGGCGGCACGAAGCACCTGAGCGACATTCATCGTCCCTGTGTGGAGGCACGCTGCACATCTACAGGAAGCTGCACTGTCCACTCTCAAACACCTTCCCGGCCGGCGTCCATTGGCAGAACTGGACGTACCCTGATGTGGTGACCTGTGTCCAGGCAATGAAAGCCTGTAAGTCACTTTTTCTCTTTTTTGCGAGAAACATGATAATCATTTTTCTTCTTACAGGGCACTTCGATGATGAGGATGCACTGGAGGATATCCGCAGCTCCACCAGCGCGAAAGATGCTGCCGATATTGCGAAGAAGATTAAAGGATTCAGTCAGAGAAGATGGGACAGACACAGCATCGAATACATGGTTGTAGCCATGTACGGAAAAGTACGTTTCTCACCTGTCTATCCTTTGGTACGCCAATTCTCTTTTACAGTTCAACCAAAACCCTCATCTAATTCCGTACATATCCGAGGCCGTGGAAGATTCGGTCTTTGTGGACGGTACATCGATGAGCAGAATGTGAGTGACTGACTGACTGGTTATGAGGGGAAAATGATTCATTTTTCTTCAGATGGTCAACTGGCTGCATCAAACATCACGTCATGAACTCTCAAGACTCTCGAACCTACAACAACCATGAATGGGCTGGACTAAATGTATGTGGACGTATCATGCGCCAATTGAAGAAGTATTACACTCCTAATTACTAAGAATACGGAAAACAATCTTCCTTGATCGTTTCTTTTGTATGTACGTTGTTGATAAAGATGGACTCGAACTCGAAAGGCATTCCGTCACTTTACACATTGAGGGATGAAGAAGGAAGGGGGAGGGTGAGGACCAGAGTGTAAGGGGAAAGATTTCTCGAAAGTTCCTAGGCACTTCCATTTCCTCGATGGGAGGAAAAATCGATAACCAGCACGGGGGGTTAATTCCGATTCAAATGTTCCCGCACTTTTCAAAAAGGGGGCGGAGCCTAATGGGAGGAGGGAGGAAGGGGGCGGAGTCATGGCGAACTGCTCATTCGACCTCATGTGCGCCCACCTTGAGCGGTGACGTGCTCTCTCTCTCGCTCTCTGATCCATGCATGAGCTCTTTTTTGTTATTGATCTTTGATCTCTAATCTATTCATTTGCGCGCGGTTGGTCCCCCGATTTGGTGCATCCTCCCTCCTTTATTTATCCCCCTCTCCCCTCTCCTCCCCTCTCTCTATCTCTCTTGCGCAGCTGTTTTTCTTGCACCTTCTCTGCACGCTTTTTCGCGCACATTGTTTTCTCTGTTCCGCGCGTGCTTTCCCATGTGCATGTCTGCACTCTCTCCATTTCCCATACTCTCTCGCTTTCTCTGACCGACGAGAGAGCGTGCAAAATGAGGAGAGTACGGAAAAAACGCTGGTTGCGCCAGACACAAGCGGATTTCCGGCCTACGCTGTGTTGTAATCGATAATGTTGATTGATTATCGATTTTATCGATTCTCGATTAGCATATCGATTATTACACAGCGTAGGCGGAGGAATCCGCTTGTGTCTGGTCACTTCTACTAACCTTCACTGGAAACACTATGCAAGAAAAGAAGAAAAGTAGCAGCTAAATGTAAGTACCTTACCATTGTCGGATGAAACTTCATCTGACACCGCTCTGTTTTATAGTGCAATGAACAGATTATCAGCTTATTGGCCCTCCTCGGTTCTTCTGATATCTCCACTTACAGAATGTGATACTGAACAGTGCACCCGAGAGTACAGGCAGCCGCATAAACCCCATCCTGAATATTCGTTGTCTTCGAATGGGCATGGAACGAATGTTCGGTGATATAGTGCATGAAATTAAGAGACCGATCATCCTCTTTCCTGTATTCGCGTTCAGAAACACGTTCTTGATGGGTTTATGTTAATTTACCTTGGTGTGTTCAAGGGAGAAACAGAAACTGGGAATGGTTTTCTGTGGGTGAAAAGGACTAATATACTTTGAATTGATTTCTTCCGAATAGTTTTCCAATGAAGCTCGACTGGATACGGAACAATATATTTGTTATGTGCGATCGAATCTGCTACGACTTTTTTTCCTGAAAACTAAAAGTGGGAGGGATAAACCAATTTGAAATTTTTCGTACCCGTAAAAATATCACAACAGGGAGTAAGTCAAGAGCTTTGAAATCCTTTTCTAAACATCCCTTCTGTGTACAAACCTGAGATTTACATAATGCGGGCACAACTTCCCTCACCGGAATCTTTATTTTATTACTCTCGTGACGGCTCGCGATTGAGTTCACGAAAGGTTCACTTTATTGATTTTCATGCATTTCTAAATATTTAATTTTATTATCAATGTTGAAACTCCATAGAGTACGCAGCGGCGGTTCGAACAAGCCCAAAGACGGCTCAGGAAATTAAGTTTTAAACGCTACCCAAAAAGTAAGCAAAAATTGTCAATTTTTGCTGATTTTTAGCGATACATACCAAAATTTTCTTTCGATATGATAGTATCCATAGTGTCAAATACTCTGTCGAATTGTTATTCTACCGGACTCAATGTCAATAATAAAAAAGTATGCGGAGAAAAAGATAATAAACGTTTTAAGTTTCTGTGAGAATTTCGTAGTCTATAGATCCGAGTAGAGCACATCAATTTATTACATGCTTTGTACTGTTTAGTCAGTCATTCAATATTCAATCTCTTCGTTTCTGTTCATGGTTATCTCACTAAACATTTGATGAAATCATTTATCTGTTTGCTTATATTCCAATACAGTACAAGCTTTATTTCTTCGATCAACTATTCTTCTTCCATTTCGGCTCTCCCTCAATCTTCTTCGGACCTCTGCGCTGCTCGAAGATTTTCACCTCAAAATTGTTCTCGTTGAGTAAACATTTTCGATTGCGATTGTTCAATTCTCAAAGGGAGACGCTTATGAAAACGTTCTAGATGTGAGAGACAAGGGTGGATGCAGTAATGTACAATGGCTCACCTCCCCGTTCATTTGTGCGAAGCGGAACTCTTTCTCGGGGTGGGCGACATGGAATTTCAGGACGTCTATGATCTCGCCGTTGATGTATACCTGCAAGTTAATAATAAGCATTCAGTCCAGTTTGCCCCCCCCCCCACTTTTTGTGGATCGTTCAGAGAGAAGGTCGGGACAAATTCGGCGGCGTCGTAAAAAGCTCGTATGTAGTTCTATCGACGTGTGTTTTCAGAAAAAATGCGTCGGATATCGTTCTTTCAAAGTGTGCTAGATAGCACGAATTCCCTATCGAAAGGGAAGACGCTTGTTATTGTCGGCTTCTTCCTCCAGCAAATGATTACCGAACCTCAATGGCATGGGCCTTGTTGGCCAAGACGATGTCGAATTCCACTCCAATTGCGAATGAAACGGTACGCGATTCGAGGGTGTATTTTGTGCCCTTCTTCAGGATAGATTGAACGATCTAGAATACGATTGTTGTTTTTATCACTTGAGTTATGCTCAGAGTGCTCAAAGTATGTGGAATCATATCATTTTTGCGATGTTGATATTGATATTCGAAAATGATGACGACTGTAATGGTGCAAGCTTTTTACTTATTCTCTCATTTATCTACGCATTTCTCTTCTGGGAGATTGCGATGAAATGAGGGAAAGTATAGAAAAGGATCGATGAGATGGCATCGATAAACCTGGTCATCTACCTACCTTTCGCTCGCTCTTCTTCCATTCAAGAGTGTATAGCGGCAGCCAGTTGCGATCCAACAGAGAGATATTGAATCCTCCATTGCGCGGAACTCCATTGAAGTGGAGGAACTCACCTTGAAACGAAACATTTCGAAAGAATGTCATTGGTTAATTCCTCAATCTTGGGTAATTAAACCAGAAGCAAACCGTTTGGTACTCTCATGTAAAGATTTCATCAGTCCTAGATACTATCAAAGTGCAGAATCTCACCTAGCAGCAGCGGTTTCGTGGCGAAGTCCATGAATCCAGGAGTGGTTTGGGCCTTGCACGAACGATAGTGACCGGGCACCAGCGCTTTCGGAATCTAGGATTATTCTTATTTGCTATGAATATCAATAATAAAGAATGAAAGGGGCGTGAAACGGATGCCTTTGCTATTTAAACACCTAACCTTTGCTTTTTTGATCACTTTATTTTCCTGACGATACGGGTACGTCATGGTCAGATAGCCGTTGATCCAAATCTCGTAACCAGCGTCGGCATAACTGTAATGATCACGATTCAGACTCATATTGTTTTCCGCGGCCCATGTAGCATGAGCGTCTCCAATGCCAACGGTTAGGGAAGTCTAACTCACTAAATTCTGCACTCGAAAATTCCAACCATAATGGGTTTGGTTGACTCCATGAGGTAGTTCTCGCCGCAACCTCCCTGAATTGCATTAGAAAAATGTGGAGCTGCTCCGAAAAATCTTGTCTATAGCAGAGAAAAATAGCTAAATATGGGGCTACCCGAAGATTGTCGACGATAAGCTTTCCACTTCCAAAGTAGATAATGAGAGGAGCATCGCCGTCAGAATTGGTGAACGTGACGGGAACCATCGGGCTGAATCAATCCACATTTTATTCTATCTGCGAGCGTTGTTCCAAAAACATCGTTCTTATCATAACAAAGATACACCACTGAATTTGGCGAAAATGATTGCTCACCTGGATCCTTGATTTGATGCGCTGAAGACGAATCCGCCGTCGACGTCGATTGTCATGAATTCGGCATTTGCTTCGGCGAGTGTGGGCATCTGAAAAGTTGAAAATTGGTTGAAAAAAAGATGCAACACTTTACCAAAATTTGTAATAAAATATCTATTCATTCGCAATGTGTTTACATCAAATAATGACTGAGAACTTGCCTTCATGTAGTCGTCGCAGAAACATTCGAGATGTTTCAGTCCTCGCTCCAGCGTTTTTCCTGTTCCGTCCTGTAAGAGCATTACTTGGTGAGTATTCACTGTGCTATCTGTGGTCTCCCGCAGGAGGCAAGCATCTTGATTAATGGAAAAATTTGGTTTCACTTAATTTGAGTGGCTTGGAACAAAGCTGAAAAAGTGATAGAAGAGCTTGCCTGATAGCAGGGGAACGAGTAGCGTTCTTTCCAGTGCTCGAGCCGATTCGATTTGCGGTCTCTCAGATAAACTGGCTCGTCATCCTCTCCATTGTAGGCATACGCCACGCA
This sequence comes from Pristionchus arcanus, assembly GCA_900490705.1. Classification (NCBI taxonomy): domain Eukaryota; kingdom Metazoa; phylum Nematoda; class Chromadorea; order Rhabditida; family Neodiplogasteridae; genus Pristionchus; species Pristionchus arcanus. The sequence continues at coordinate 8,519 of LS486932.1, read as the reverse complement.
ACCTTGACGCACTTGGATGAACGACGTCTGTAAGAGGCTATGGTTTTGACTTGTGGAAGGATCCCTAAATATCATATAATGTGCAGCGCTGATGAACTGGGAGGAGCCTGTCGCACTTACCGATTTCTTCGAAATTGTTGCCCTATTTTTCTTGTCCTATTTTAATAAAGAACCGTAAAAAGGTAAAAGTGCTTCCGCAATAAAAGCGCTTTTACAGATGTTTGGTACAGATGTTTACAGATTACAGATGTTTTCAGACACGTTTGGTGGAACAGTCAAGTAACAGTATTAAACAGTGATCCGCACAATACAAATTACTGCCTTCTCGTTCGTCTGACCTTGAATTCGTATCCGCCGGGCAGTTGATCTCCGCTGACCCACGCGGAGGCACTCGACGAAGCTTGAGTGAGCAGTGCACACTTGTCCCCAAACTCCTCCCTCGATCCCGAGTAGGCCACGAACGCGGCGTCTGCAAGAAAACTTGATTATTGTGAAAATTATCACGTAAATAATCGTGTTCGTTATTTACGTTTCCAAAAAAACACTAGAAACTATCACAAAACGGTCTCACATTCGCAGTAGCCCGATTTCTCGCTGAAGAAGTGGCCACTGTCACATCTCTTCGGTACTGCAATTTGATATTCGGTTTTGTAATTTCTGTTGCTGTAATTGTGGTAGGTCGTACCAAATATTTTGCAGCCGCCGTCAACAGTGACGCCATCTTGCTGCACCTGCAAGTAAAAATTGTTTGGCGTTCAGCAGAATGGGCAATAAATTTCCAGAATTTGAAGAACACTCGCTTACTCGAATTTTATTGACTTTGTTGAAATTTGGGAGCCATGGTCTCCATACCAAACGTCCATTCACATAAATAAACAGGTAATCTGTCCAATACCTAAAAAAACATATAAATCGCAGAGTAACATTAATTCTTCTAACCTGAATCGAACATGGAACTCTTCCGATTCGATAAATATCGGAGCTGTTTGAACATCATCATCCTGAAAAGTTCTCCGTTTTAGTATGGAACGTGGCGAGCCTGATTTTGAAATCGAATGAACTATACATAATTGACCAACCCTATCACAAGAGATTTGCTTCTTCTGGAAGTCCAACTCGATGTGTCGCGCGTAGCCGGACCCCGTGAAGGTTAAACTCAATCTGAAATCGCAATTAAGACATAAGTATTTCAGGATATGTTCATTATAAATAACAAAGATTTGTACGTGCCTTCCAGTGCCAGTGCCGGTAAAGGACATTGAGAATTCATTTTCCATGTATTTGAGGTCGAAAAGGGCATCAGGGCCGATCGAAAATGACACCTGAAGAAATAATTGAAGCGAGATCAGAGGGCAAAATGGCATACATATCTGCTTTCATGCGAGACCACGTAGGGATACGGACCCTCGCCATTCAGTGTGGGTGAGTCCTGTAATTAGTTGATGTCGGTTGGGTTCCGAGAAAGGTTGCGCAAAATAGGAAGATATGCGTGTGTCGTCGATTAAAGAAGGAGTCCCACGAATATCTGGCTAAGTGAGTTCTCTATGCCAGAGGATGTGGCGCGAGCACCCGATCACACTTTCGAAACTCCCATGTTTTTAATTTTCGTTTGAACTGAGTTATGAGCAGTTGGCTGCGTTCCAAGTGACCCTGAAACGCAGGCAACGTGCGAGAGAGCGTGCGGAATGATGAGAGCGCTCTTCTCATTCCTCATTTTGCATAGTCGTGGGACTCCTTCTTTAATGCGTCAAACCGCACCGTAATAGCTCCGTCGCCGTAGCAAATCGCCGCCGTCGGCTTGTTGATTCCCTCGAACCAATACAGATCCATTTCCTAAAATATAAATAATAAATTTAAACCCAGAAATTATGATCATCTTTTGCTCACCAGTGCGTTGTAAATTTCCCAAACTCCATTGTACTGCCAGTAAACGAGAGGGAACTGGAATATTTTTGCTTGACTACTAATTATTTTCGAAAAGCAACTTTCAATATCAAACTGACCGGTCCATCAGCTGTCGTTCTTGTTCCGAAGACTGTCACCTTGAATCCGGGAAGAACGGCGATATGGGTGACCTAACGAGAGTATTATGATGAGCGTGCTTACAAATTCTGGTGTGCCGTCCCAACTTGGATCCAAGCAGAATTTGGTGTTTCCAAGTTGGATCCGGACCTTTCTGTATTGAGAGTGTATTGATTCGCCGTCTCTTCGTTTCACTCATTCTCTAACCCGGATCGACCGGTCGAGAGAGTGTGCGTGAAATGAAGAGACCACGATCAATATTTCGCACTAAATATCGAAATACGGGTCACCGTCTCTTCATTTCACGTACTCTCTCACCGGTCAGAGAGGCGAGAGTGCGAAATAAAGAGATGGCGACACGTATTTTGTACTGCGCACTGTAATTGGCCCTCACATCCGATCCGATCAGCGATGTGTTACTCGGTGCGGCTGGCAGAGTGAGGAAAGACCAATCGCCTATCGGGCCTCCTATCGCGTAGCCGCAAACGTTCAGATCATATGCTGAAAATGTACTTCATCTTGCCAAAATTTTGACATCGTTTCACCTTCACATCGGCCTTTCTGTGCGTTGAACTTTTGGAATTCCGGACATCCTGTAACATAGATAATTTTTCAATCGCTGATGTCTGAGTGAAAATGGGAAAAAGGGCCGATTTTTACGTCTTTCCAACTCACTTTACATTCTTTACATTATACATTTTACAACTCACTATCGTAAAGGCACTCGATCTGATTTGTGCCCACAAACGTTCCGTTCAGTGACAGCTCGAACTTGCCCGATGCTGTGTTTAACAAACACAACAAAGGAGAGTACGTGTAATGATTGCCGATCTGCGATAGGTTGGTTTAATCCTATTGAAGAATTGTCCGAATTCGATGAAGGAAAAGATACAAAGATACAGGCAAAACTCACCGCCTTATATCCACTTGGTTCGTTGTCATCACGAACGTAAAAGCCTCCAGAGACTCCCGCTTGGGTTCCTTTCCGGAATCTGAATACCAGATGCATTGAAACTAAATGTCGAATAAATTGTTTTTCCTACTTTTCCCACTGTGGTTGATCCTCGCATACGAATGCTCCTGGAGTGACGCTGTCCGGCTAAAAATATGCAAATTCAAGCTCGGAAGGCTCAATCATTTCATGTGCGATAAGTTGTCCTCCATAAATTCACCTGAGGGAAAGCAGTGAAGTATTCATCATAGATTGAATCGATGCCGATAGGTCGAATGCTGCACTGACTTCCTGAACATATCAAATATAAAAGTGATGTGGGGATTAACATTAATATTTGTGATTCGAAATGGCATACCTTCAAGTGGAACTTCGGGATTCTCGATATCAGGGCAGGTCGAGTTTGGTAGGACAGTGGATAGATACACTCCGAGACCCGCACAACTGCAAGACGGTGTAGTTGTGGTTCCCTAGCAATCCCCCCCCCCTCTTACTAGAGTTCGAAATACAGGTAATCGTCTCTTCATTTCACATACTCTCACCGGTCAGAGAGGTGAGAGGGCGTGTGAAATGAAGAGTCGATTACCCGTATTTCGAACTCATACGCACCTGGTTCCGAACCAATCGCCACTGATGCACGTAACTCGGTCAAAGTCGTAGTACTTCCCATCAACCTATCAAGTTGCAATGTTTATTGGGTGAAAAATTGGTTACCAATATTGTTCGAAATACGAGTAATCGTCTCTTCATTTCACATACTCTCTCGCTTCTCTGACCGACGAGAGAGTGTGCGGAATGAAGAGACCATTACCCGTATTTCGAACTCTAGTTGCTAATACCTTCATGTTTATCTGTCCTGAGGAGCACTCAGCAACGAGATTTCCTTGCGCATTGCAAGTCACTTTCCCGATGAGATCTGCCTTGTCTCGATTGCAAGCATCGCAAGGGACTGGAACACTTTTATTTTTTGGGCTTGCATGCATAATTATTGAATCTTGTCACTCTAAACAACTCAGCATTCTACACCAACAGAAAAGGGTTGTAGTCGAACTGCAAACTTGAAATATGAATTGTTAAAAAAAAAAACTTATCCCGATTCTCATTCTGATTGTCATTTGAAATCCGGGTAAGTTTCAGAAACATTTTATAGCCTGATATCAATTTGCAGTCTGATTACGGTGTAGCGGGAAAATTCAAATCTTAATCCCATTGTTCACTCTTATTTGGAGAGAACAAAGGGGTTCAGAATGCTGTGGAAACAATGAAGAATGTATCCAGCTGATTTTTCTAGTAGATATTTGTTAGATCAAAAGCCAAACCTGCACTGGAGACATCTAGTAACAGAAGAACTAAAAGAGCAGCCGCTAAGTACCGTAACATTGTCGGATGGAACTGTGTCCGTCGCTGCTCGTTTTATAGTGCAATGAACGCAGCATTCGATAATCGGCTCTCTTCGTTTTTGCTGCTGTCTCGCTTCACAGAATGTGATACTGTTCACTCTATCAAAAGAGTACTGATTGATGTTGATGCACAATCCACAATGCGCGCCTTCTTTAAACGAATGGTGGGCGATATAGTGCATCAAGTTGCGAGAGTTATCATCCTTCTTTCTCTTTTTGTGTTCAGACACACGTTTTCGTTTTCGATATATGCTAATTTCGCTCGTTCGAGAGAGAGAAAGAGAACCCGGGAACGGGTTTTTCGCGGGTGAGAAGAACAAGTACGTTTACGGTTGGTTCGATTCGTCTTTGTTATCTGAAGATAAAGTCTACTATTTCCAATTATCTGATTTATGATATAAATTTACGAATACACAGATTGAGTAAGCTCAAAGCGTAATGATATCTATGAATTCCATGGATTTTGCAATTTTAGATATACGGATGTAACGGATATAAACTGAGAAGAAGAATACGCAAACGGAAAAATATCGACTCAGATCAAACGATAATCAATGGATCACTTTTGGTCCTCGGGACGAACGAATCTCGCGGGAAGAGGGACGCGGGATTGCAATATCTGCATAAAAAAGATCAAAGGTGCCGATAGGAACCCACTGGAGAACACTGGGATCCCACTGGAAGATGAAAGTTCCCACTTGTTTCAAAGCTGTTTCCCACTGGTTTCTCATCGGCGCCTTTGATCTTTTCCCAGTGAGGTGGGAGACCAGTGGGATCAGCGAAGAGCACTTCCCCCGAACGGGCCAATGACAACGATATATCGCATGAGTAATGTTGTCGTCCACACTTTTGTCATTTTTAATCACCTTCAAGAATCTTGTGATCTTGAGTCTAAGTGAAAAATAAGTTATGCGATGGAAAACCTTATAGAAAATCAAACCCCATCGTCCTCCTTTGTATAATCATTGAACTGAATCCTTTGTAATTGAATTGAATAGCACTATTTGAACAGCAAGAAAACACATGTTTCAATGTTTTTCACTTCATATTCATTTCATTTGTTTGTATGATCTATTATAGAAACTTCTTTCATTTAATGCAGCACCGAGCAACAACAAATTTCATGAGTAATCAACAACAATTCTGTGCGGATAAATCACAATTGAACCAGTGAATACGAAGGCACGTAAGACTCATACAGAAAACTTCAGGAATGTACAAGAATTAGACGGGATTGCGTATGAACTGTGAACGATTAGGAACTAGCTTGAACGACTGGGTCAAAATTTCTGTTAGATGATAATTTGTGAAACCAAAACATCAAAGTAAAGAGACTAGGATCACATATGAGTGCTTAACTACTAATTAATTCGCCAGAAAATGAAGAGGGACTATGGTAACTTCTAGAATATGAGTATTTAACGGGCGCGTTATGGGGATCAATGAGGGAACTAACTGCTTCCCTATTCCGCTCATCCGGAAGCGAGCCCAGTCGAGAGTGGTGCGGCACCACCAGACGTCGTCTTGGAATCATCCTGGAAAGAAATAAGCTGTGATAGATGAGCAAGACCCATACATGAAAATGTTATGTGATAAAATCCATTGAAAGCGGGGTATGTTTATGAAAAAGACCATGGAAGTCAACTAATTTTATGAATGCGGGGTGTGTTTGCAAATCGTATGTTACATGCCTTGTTATCGTAAACCTCGAAATCGGGGTATGTTTTAAATTTCAGGTAGTTTTCGACTAGCTTTTTCATGTATGGCAAGACCCATCGCAAAATAACCGATCACAAGGTCCCAAAGACCACAAATACCTTCCAAAGTACAGGGAGATAATCGACCTTTTTTTGGTAACATTTTTCTTTCTAAAGGCTTTGCCGTTTCAATGAGAGCACAGATTCTAGTTAAAAGTTAGCTGCCCAAAACAATACTTGAAGTGGCTCGAACCTCATCAAAATTGGAGAGATTCTTGCTGACGGTGGCGGCAAACTCGCCGAGCAGATTCCATGTGTCCCGAGTGACCCCTTGCCTTGCGCCGTGATGAATTCCTCCCAGAGCGAGAGCAGTGGGAACTGCAAATGGAAAAAAAAATATATTTATTATCGTTCAATAATTTGATAAACAATCATTAAAAAGGCCACCCTCCACTCTACTCGTATTCAGTAATAAACATTGTTTCGATAAGGAGAACAGGGAGGAACTAAAAGTTTTGCCATTACAGTTCCTCATCCCACTGACTGCATCGCTTACGCCCATCAATCATATCATGTTTAGAGTGACGAAAACAAACGCCTAAAAACGCATCATCCAACTAATACAGTTTTTCACGATAGTGTATGGTTCTAACTCAAATTCAACCACATACATGGAAAAGCTAGTAACAAACTACCTGTAATTTGAAAACATAGCCCGCTATCGATGTTTGCGTTAACAATGCATGTAACCTACGGCTCGGAAACACACCCGGCTTTCATAGAATTAATCGGTTTCCAAGGCCTTTTTTCATAATCATACCCCGCTTTCTAAATATTTTGGCACATATCTTTTTAATGTTTGTTCCAGTAACTCTCCCGTTTCAAGTCATGGCAATTTAGAGAATTTCGATTTATCATCGACTTTATAAAATCTCACCCCATAGTGCAGTCAGTGGTTCTTAGTGCCTCCGAGGGTCACGAATCGTCGGTCGCACGTACTGCACCCGTACACCTCGTGACGGCCCGCATCCAACTGCAAAGTGGAATGTATCGATTCACATACAACGAAGTGGCTCACCAACGAAATCATCTTTTGTCGTCCGCAATAGAATCTCGCCTTGCTTGAGTCATCCAGCAGCCGAAGTCGAACTGGTTCTGAAATAGTAACCAATACCTCTCGTAAGAGAGGCATTGGTTACTATTTCAGCCTCTCTAATGCTGTGGAAAAAGTCAAAGAGAAAGGGAAAGATTTGAATTCCCGCACTTTCCTATCTCGTCTTTCAGTGGCGTTAGGCACTTGAAATTTGAATTCTGGGGTGGTTTTTTTTATTTCCACCCCAGAATCCAAATTTCAAGTGCCTAACACCACTGGGAGCCGAGATATGAAATTCAAATCTTTCCTCTTCTCTTTGACTTTGTCCACAGCATAAGAGAGGAGTGCCTTCGCTGCCCTCCGCAGTTCTTGAGCGGCAGTCAGGAAAGCAAAGCCATGGTTTGGCTAGCGCAATTTTAATGTCTTCACTGCGCCCCGCAGTTGGCGAAAAGCGCCCGGCGCCAAGCCACACTGCGGTGTGTGTCGGCTGAAGATTGTTCTTGATCCTCCTCCTTCCTCTTCTTTGGGCGGAAGACGCCCGGCGCCAAGCCACACTGCGGTGTGTGTCGGCTGAAGATTGCTCTTGATCCTCCTCCTTCATTGTTGAGCGGAAGGCGCCCGATCACTGATCAACGCCCTAATGAGCCTAAGGAAAGCGCTGGCGAGATCACTGATCAACGCCCCAATGAGCTTAAGGAAAGCACAAAACTTAGCTTATTAACTCCGTGATCAGCATGAGAGAGTCCTTCCTTGGCCGGAGTGTCGCTAGCTTGTCCATATGTATCTGCAATTTAATAAACAGTTGTAAAATTTAAAAATTAATTACAAAGTGACTCAAAAAGATTCCGTCAGGTCAAGTCGGTAAGATAGACGCTGTAGTTATTTTTGGTTCGATAGTAGATGCGGTTTCCGCAGGGTTTGTTGTAATCATAGGCGGAGGGGATATTGTAGGCACTGGGGGTATGGCAGATGGTAGGGTTGCAGTGGATGGTGAGGGTGCGGTAGTCTGGGGCGAGGACTGAGGTTCAGCACCAGTGTTCGAAAAGTATGCCAAAATGCCCCTATCATTGGTCAGAGAGCCGCGAGAGCGCGCAAAATGAGGACATGAAAAAGCAAAGCTAGAGAAAATCCTTCGAAAGCCGGGTATGTTTATGAAAAGAACTTGGAAACCGAATAGTTCTATGAATGGATACATGCCTTGTTAACGGAAACTTCTAAAGCGGGGTTTGCTTTCAAATTCCAGGTAGTTTTCGACCAGCTTTTTCATGTATACAATGAACCACACTCACAGTCCATCTCCATGTCGTAGCCGACAATGAGGTAGAGCATCGGGGGAAGCCACTTGGCCTGCCAGC
>LS486930.1:1569055-1613913 GCA_900490705.1 Pristionchus arcanus | reverse complement strand
CACCTTGCAGCTTTCTGAACAATTTCCAGTAACTTCTTCATACATCTTTTCCTTTTAGTTGCGGGGATTGGTGTGGAGTTACATAGAAGTAAAGAGGAGTATTCATAGTCGCTCTCCATGACCTGGAGCTCAAACACACATGCAGTGTAGGCTACAGTTCATAGGGAGAGAATGTATGAATCGAGTAGGAGGGGGTGTTTTGAATGAGGAAAGGGACAATGTCAACGTTTGTGAAGATAGTGTACGCGGAAAAGAGAAGTGGACGTATCTTGGGGACGGTTAACTACGCAAAGATGACGATCTAAGGAGCAAACTATCCTGTCTAGCATCCCTTTTATGCGTATCTCAAAGATTTGTCCAAAAGGAATCATTCCGCGTCTCCCATATTCCCCTGATCTCATCACTTCTCGCTCCTCCCCTTTTCTCTTCTATCGAGGATCTGATGAACTAATTTCCTTTGCCGCGGGCCCAGGAACAGAGAGAGAGAGAGATGCAGAGAAATTCTCTCACTTTCTCATGATTTTTTTGTCTGATAGACAGAGCAAGAGAGTATTTGAATTGCAGAGAGTCATAGCAGACTTGGCCCGACGATGTCTGTATAAAAGAAGCTAATCAGAAGTGGTAGTCAAATCGAAAAAAAGGAAGAAAGGAAATGAAGATATTATTGAGAAATGAGCGATATAAAACAAAATGTGGGAGAATGAAGTTCCTTTTTTTAACTGTTAAACATATCCAGTGAGGGATCGAGGTTGGAGCGCAGGTCCTTGCCTACTTGAACCCACCCGTAAATAAAGCGATTTATCACGCTATTCCGTTTTATCTATTACGTAATTAGTTGGTTACAGATTATATAGATAACGTTGCGAAGAATCATGAATATTTCATTACGAAAAAAAACAAAATACAAATTTATGGCAACTTCACAGAATCAAAATGAATCATAATTTAATCAAAATGTACTTGAGGTATTACTTTTTTAAAACAAAATTCTATTTCCTTTTATTTGTTGATCTTCTTTTTTTAATTACATGACAGTTTCTTTCTTCTCTCCGGCATTCTTTCCTCCTCTGCCTTTCCAATTTCGTCATCTAGTTCTTGAATTCTCTTTTGCGACGCTTCGAAGAAGATGCAGGTTTGAGAAGTTTTCTTGAGAATTTCCTGCTGTAATTGTTTTTAAATATTTTTGACTAAACATCGTTAGCTTTCGGGAACTATCTTTACTAACATTATAATTCAAGATTTGAAGTATTAATTACGAAACATGGCATACAAATTTTTAAAGGGACCATAAATACTGCTGAGAGGCAAGAAAAACTTCCTAAATAAATATTCTAGACGAACCTCCTCTTCATTTGCCCATTCTTCTCCTTCCTCAGTCAATAATTCTCTACAATTGAAGAAAGCGAGGAATTCGACCTTGAGACGATTTGAGACAAGAAATTCTTCGCGAGTCTGCAATGGAATTATATAGATTTTGTCTAATTTGTAACCCTTTTTTGGACAATACTCTGTTTTGTATTATTCTCAATCCAGCTTTCCGTATCTCTCTTCGCTCTTCCAGAATAGCAGATGGTTTTTCAACCCAATCTCTTTGTCTAACTGGGCAAAAAACACGGCAGATGTTCGAGGGAAGAACGCAATCGGTAGTTTTTCTATCCAGTCTGAGGTCCGTTTACGTGTACAATTTCACTCCTACAGGGAAAAAGCTTTTCGTTCCTGACTTTTTCTCTCAAAATTTTTTTACCAGTAAACTTTTGTTCAAAAAATACAATAGTCTCTATTTTTCCTTTAATCAAGTTTAATTTTATCCCGAAAAAATTAAAATGTTTTTTAAAATTTTAACTTACCACAACATGACATCCCACTTTGAAAGTGCAGCTGCAACGAGGATGTCCACCATTTCTACAATTTAATTCATTTAGTGTTTAACTGAACAACACCGACAGAAATGAGCAAATCGAGGATGAGGCGCTAAATACGCTAAAAATGTAATTAGACAGAATTCTCACTTCAGGAAATTGAGATAATCCATCTTCATTTTAAGACATTTAATGATCATGGGACGAATTCTCTCTGCTTGTTGTTCGTGTTCGATGAGAAGTTTCGACTAGAGAAGTAAAATTCATCGACTTGATTTTGTAGAGCTAATTTTTAAAATAGTGGCTCGAAAGACAATTTCTCAAAGCCGTGAGATTCAGAACAAAATGTAATGCGATGACATGACAATTACGATTCTTAATTTAATTCTGTTAATAATAGCTCACTTTGTCCACAATGGTGTTAGGATTGAGTAGTAATCCCAATGGACCGAGTTCCCCTGGTGGTTGAGGCAAGGTTCTAGTAGTGATTGTTTTCGTATGTATCTGAAATATGAATTTATGAGGCATATTTTTATCTGATCATAATACTTACAGGGCGAAAGTTCTTCTTGGAAGATTTGCGAGAGCGATGCATCTAAAATATATTTCGCAATCGAAAGGTAAAGAAATTGCAAAAAATAGAGAATCTGAGCTATCGGCAAAGAAGTATGAGAGAGGCGGAATAGCGAATGGACCACTTGCCTCTCTACTTCTGTCTTTCTGCCTCTCTCCCTTTCTTGAGATGTACTCCGAATGGGATCGAGAGTAGTCATTTTATGGGACGGCAGAAGGAAATATTCGGTAGAGAGGGATGGAGTAATGAGAGGGATTGACAGAAGGAATGAGAATCGGTGTGACAGGCAAGAAATCGAGTAGAAGGACCTTGTAAAGGGAAAAGGGATTCGTAATAGTGATAGTGAGAATACTCATTTGAATAAGAAGGACGTCGAGAACAAGGAATGCGCAGCGGATATATAAAATCTCAACTGCAATGGCACGTGAAAAATAACCAAGTGATTTCCAATGAGTGCTGGCAGTGGAATCGCCCTGATTCATAAATCGGCTTCAAAAGGGTGCTAAAAACCAAGAATGGGACACAAAAATGCGGTGAATCAAAAGAGAAATAAAGAATTTTGCCAGTAATGAGTTCTTTCCTATCGAAAAAGTGGAACGAGGCACGCAGCCTCAAATCGTATCATCCAAGAAATAGCTCCCATTCCCACCCGATTTCCTAATTTGATCCTGAATTTAACTTCTTCTGCATCTTTCTGACAATTGTTTTAGATAATGGAATGGACAATGGATTGCTGCTCCAGCACGATACGATAAGTGAATATTGCTATTGGGACAGAAATGCAGACTTTATATCAAAAAGTGATCAAGCTATACAATTCAGACTTGTTCATCTTGAACTGCAAGTTTGTAATTCTTAGATTTTCATATCTTGATATTTTGACTCATCTCATCATTATCATTTTCTGTTTCCTCATTGTCAATTCCTCTTTCTTCGTCAGACAAGAGCCTCATTTCTACTTCTTTCTCTGTACATTTTGCATCTCCTCGAGTGATATTCTTGATCCATTCACAATAATGGCCAACTAATGTATAACCTCCTATAAATAAGTACTGAATATTGAATTCTAATAATTTCTAACCAATTGTGTGTTCCGCTGCAATCAAACTGTCATTTTTGCCAATAGAAACTACTCCTACTTGATACCACGAGCCATGAACACTTTGCACCATTAGCGGACCACCGGAGTCTCCCTAAACAATACCTAATTATCAATTTTTTATTGTTTTATTTTTTATGTTCCAGAAATAAAATTTATAACCCGTCCAGCGCCAATTCCGTGAGATCCAGCACAAATTAAGTGATCCGTATTGCCATTGTTATCGTATTCGGCTTTGCATTTTGAGTGTAGAGAAAAACGAATCGATGTCTCTCTCAATACGCTCGAAGTGTATTGAGTAACTTTACCGGTTGTATCATCTGAAAGATTATTTTGTTGAAATTATTTGGAATATCTAGCCTATATATGCTCCGAATCCAGCGATCCATGCTTCTTGGTCGACGGTGATGTTTTGATCGTTATTGGCTAAGCAAATAGGAGATATTGTCTTAGAATAGACGATTGTATGCTCTAGCTAAATAATATCAATATCTTGCGATTTTTCGTTTATATAATATATATTCGATAACTTACCTCGAGAAGCGCGATGTCATTCTTATATGTTTGTTTGTCATATTCATCATGTGAGTAAAATTTCAGCACTTCGAACAGTTTTGACTGAATTTGATATTTTTGGAACCTCTTTCTGATAAATTGCGAGGATATAATAACTGTCCGATTTTGTTAGCGGTTTAGGTTAGGAAATATAGTAGAATATATGAATGTTTAGTAATCAGTAATCGTTTTAATAAGCATGAAAAGGGATAAAAGGTTGAAAGATTTTGACGTACACCTTCCAATTCATTGATATTGACAACTCCAGCTCTAACTTGAGGATTAGTATTAAATATTTTGCCATTGAGTTGAGCTCTAATGAATTAATCATTCAAGTCTTTTATTTATTTGTTCGTATCATTGCTTACTGGAAACAGTGAGCTGCCGTGAGAACCCATCGCTCCGCAATTATTGTTCCTCAACAATTATTCTTAGATATTCAGGATGTACGACAAACCTCCACAAATAAGATTTGGTGTTCTCACGTATACTTGCCATGGCCATTTCCCAAGAGTTGCGATTCCTTCCGTCTCAATTGTATTTGTGAAGAAATCAGCAGAAAAAAATGGTTCATCACCTTTTGTTTTTCGATTGGATTCGAAATTCCGCACTCTTGGGCGAAAGAAGAGATGAAAAGCAAGGAAACGAGGGAATATATCTGAATGACTATCATCTGAATGATAACTCGCAATCGCGGAAAGGGGAAATATACCCCATGCATGATTCATCCAAATGATGAATATCACATTCACCAAATCATTGAAGAAAAAATTCAAATGAATCATATTTTCTTCAAGGATGAATCTCTATTTTCCTTGAAAGTTTCCTGATTTTAAGCTTATTTGGTCAGATTTGAATTTTTTATTTAAAAAAACATACAGAATATTCATGTGACTCACGAAGAAGACGATAGAACATCTTTACGGACTGCTCTTTTTCAGCCGTAACAGTGACGCTACCATTTTTAGAAGCAACCCCTATGGGGATACTAACGCCAGAAAAAGTACCAGAAAATAATTTCGAAAAGTCCTGGGAATGGTCGCTTTTTCAAGATCCTGTCTCTTATGTAATTTGGAATGCTGAATACGAATCGGATAAGATTCAAAATCTTTATTTTACTCATGAATTACAAAAGATAAGTCATAATAATGGTGAATGACTCAATAGGCGAGGCAGCTCTTGGGGACGGTAATGGTCTCGACGAAAGACTCGGGGAAGTCCTCAAGGGAGAGAATCTCACGACGAGATTCGCGCATAAGACGAGCGGTTTCACGGTCGGAGCGAGAGAGGCAAGTGAACTTGACCTGCAATGGGTGAAATTAGTGGGTGTGAATAGTTAAACTGAAAATAGTGTTAATGTAGCAGAATGTCCTCTTACCTTCATCTCCTTCATCTTATCCTCATTCTCAATCGACTTGGAAGGGCACTCGGGAACGGGAGAAAGGGAGAAGCAAACACGGTTGGAATGCTCGATGACACGAGTCTTCTCGATGGTCTCTGCAAATTGAATAGATTTTAGGGGAAATGGGTGGGCCGATATCAGATAGTACATGAAAATATTCTGAATCACTCACCAACAACCTCGGTTTCCTTCTCGTATTTCTCCTCTCTCACGTTCTTCTTTGACTTCTTATCCCACTTGGTCTCGAAGATGGATTCCTCCTCAGAAGAAGATTCCTCAGATTCAAGACGGTAGTTTCTCTTCTCGGAAAGCTTCTCCTCCTCGACTTCGCATTCTTCTCCCTTCACGAGGAAAGAACGGTGGAACTCCTCGATGTCTTCTGAAATTGAACAATTCATTTATATTTAACCACATACTAACTTTGTCGGGAGTAACTGCTCAAATTCCGTAACCATTGATCGAACACTAATCGAAATTCATGTGAGAAAATATCTCCTCACCGGTTTCCTCGTTGTCAGCGCGTCTGAACTCGGTCTTCTTCTCTCCGTCGAAATGTCCGCAGATTCCGCATTGCTTGTTCTTGTAGTACTCGGAAAGTTTGACGTTGGCGGTGTATCCGTCGAATTCAACAGTGACGTCATCGAGTTCAACAACGACAACTTCGTTCTTCTTGTAGACACGGGCCTCCTCGAGCTTCTCGATTCTCTCGATCTTCTCTCCATCGATGGTCACACGCATCTTCTCGGATCTCTTGTCCATCTCAAGTTCGATAACGGATTTGCGAGAGACGATCTTCATCTTCTTCTCCTCTCCATTCTTAGAGATCTTCTTAAGGAGAACGGCGAATTCAGGCTCCTCGGAAGAGCAATCCTTGGCGATGACGGAATAGCAAGTGGTCAGAGGAGTACGGTAGATGACATCATCGAAAGAGTTGACCTTGCGGGACTCAACGGTGCACATGGCCTTGGTCTCATCGACAAGAGTTGATCCGAGGGTGGAAAGGGAACGGATGGGAGTCATCGATTGACGACGGATGTTCACAAGACGAAGGGGAACGGGAAGACGGAAGTCACGGATGGAAACCTTCTCGGAAGGAGTCTCAAGGGTCATGTTGGCGAACTGACGAGTAGAGGGCTCGATGGTAAGAAGAGCACGGACGATTCTCTCCTCGTTGCGGGCGAACTCGTAAGAGGTCGAGAACCAGGGAGCAGAGACCTGAAAGTTGTATGAGTTAACAAGTTGTTTTTGATATTATTCAAGTTGAAAATTTGGTAAATTAATATTATGCTTACCTTGGAGTAGGTGTAGAATCTCTCGAGAAGAGAGCGAGTCATGGGGCAGGCGATATCGTACTTGGCGACAACCTTGTACTGGTTGAGCATGGAGGCCTCAACGAGACGAGAGTATTCCTCGAGGGCGGTCAGAGAATCCTCTCTGCGGTGCTCAGACACACGCTTCATCCATCTCTTCTGCTCCTGAAAAGAAATATAATTGCATAGAAAAAATCAAATAAGATATTCAAATGCTATAAAGTGTCAACTAAGTAAACCGTACCTTGTTCTGTTCTCCCTGGATCTTCATCTTGAGCTCGTTCTTGCGGTCGGATCCCCAGCGAGACTCGACGTTGATGGAGAGTTCACGGTGCTTCTGGTTAAGGAGCTCCTCAAGAGTCTCGGGCATCTCAGGGTAGAGCATCTCGATGGAAGATTCAATCTTCCAATCGCGGGTCTCCTTCTCGAGAAGAGGGGTGGTAAGTCCAGTGAATCCAATCTTGCAGTGTCTCAGCTTGTCATCGCAGACAGAGCTGAGCTCGAGCTCAGCCTTGCGCTCCTTTCTTCCTCCAACAGCCTTGATCTCAGCCCAAAGACGGTGGGAGTAGGCCTTGTCGGACTTGTAAGACTTGACGTAGTTCTTGAAGGAAGAACGACGCTCATTCTCATTAACATCGTATTCCTCGTATTCCTCAGTCTTGAAGTGCTCCTCATTGTCCTCCTCGAAGAATTTCTCCATCGAAGGCTTCTCCATTCTCGATTCCTCATCGAAAGTCGAGATCTCAGTCTTAATCACGTACTCCTTGGGGGTTTCCTCGGTCTTCTCGAAAGAGATCTCAAGGTTGTTTTCTCCAATGAGAAGAGCAGAGGGGATTCCCTCCATTCCCTTCTCCCAGATATGTCCATGGACGTGTCCTTCGACGTTCATGCGAATTCCAGTTGCCTTCTCGAGATGGGAAGAACGGATCTTGTGAACGAGAGTCTCGAGTTCCTCAACATAGATGGTCTTCTCCTTGGGCTCAACGTAGACACGGGTCTCCTTGGGCCACACACGAACGAAAGAGACGGGACGAGTCTGGAGCTGAATAAGACGACGAGATTCCTTGGGAAGAGCGAGGGTGGTCTTGTGCTCGAACTTCTTATCCCAGCTCATCTCAGTGGTCATATCGACGGGAACGTTGACGGAAGCAGAATGGAGAAGCTTCACTCCAACAGAAACCATGGGGAAGTTCATCTCAACCTTGGTGATGTGAGTAGAGGCAAGAGTGGGACGGGCCTGGACACGAAGACGAAGTCCATCGAAAGAATCTCCATTTCTGGGCTCAAGCTCGACCTTGATGGAACCGTCAATCTTGAAGATAGTGGGCATCTTGGAAGTGAAGATAAGAGGGGATCCCATGGAAGTGGCGATCGAACGAGTTCTCTCGTAAATGAAAGAAGAGAGGACGGTGTTGAAACGGAATCCCTTAGCGAGGAAAGATTCGATCTCTCCGAGCTCGATTCTTCCATTACGAAGGACAGTCTTGATCATCTCGGGGATAACTTGCTCATCGATGGGAAGAAGGGCGTAGTCCATATCACGGAATCTGATGTAGACGAGGGCATGGGGATCCTGCTCCTTCTGCTTGCGAGAAACGATGGAGAGCTTGGAGAAGAGTCCAGAGAGAACCTCGGTGGGCTTGAAGGAAGATCTCTTTCCTCTGACGAGCACCTCTTCGAGTCCCTTCTTGTCGACTTGCTCAAGAAGCTTGTAGATAACCTGGTCGATGTTTTGCTGCTGGAATCCAATCTGGGCAAGGTACTTGTTCCACTGGCCGGCGAATGCAGTCTCAAGGGTGGTCATGACCTCCTTGGGAAGCACAGAGTCATTCGAGAAGAGGGCAGCCCAGTTAAGGGTAGCTCCGTTCTTGTTCTCCTCGTTGTAGAAAGTCCAGTGCTTGTAAGTGGAAGAGACCATCTTGCGGGGTTGAGTGCGGAGAGTGCGAAGAGCGTGCTTGCAGTAGTCAGACATGATCTTCTCACAGGGAATCTCAGAGCGAGAGTACTGCTCGAGGGAAGAGTAGACGAACGAGTGCACCTGTAATCATTAGCATTAGCATAATGATATAATGACCATCAATAGTTTCAAACCGGGCTGAAACTAAATCTCACCTGAGTGGAAGGCTCCTTCTCGAGTTGGTTAACAATCTGATCGATAACATTCTTCTCAGGGACAGTCTGCATAATCTGATGGAAGGCAGCAACACGGATCTCGGGATGCTCGCGGATGTTCTTGTAGACGGGCATGAGGATGTTGATCATCTTGCGGGGAAGGACGGAGCGAAGCTTGCGGAGGGCCTCGATAGCCTGAATATATTATGTTTCATAACTTATTTTGAGAAATGCTTTAGATCTGATGAAATATAATTTACCTGAACGCGAACGGTCTTCTCTTCCTTTTCGTCTCTGATGATCTTCTCAAGAGGGAACACAATCAGATCCATTCCAGAGTTAGCGATGGTCTTGAGAGCAAGAACCTTCTGGTATCTGGTCTCGGCTCTCTTGAATTCTTCGACGAGTTCTCTCACGAACTCCTCCTTCATGTCACGAGGGCACTTTCTCTCCTCCTCAGATTCGATAGCGAGCTTGTCACGATGATCTCCACAAAGTCCGTTCATCAGAGATCCGACGGTAAGCCAGCAAGACTGATGTTCGAGGGGCTGACGACGAGAATCCTTGCAGAGAGAGACGAGAGACTTGATGATCTTCTCAGAGGGAACACGGATGGAAGTGAGAGTCTTGAGAAGAGAGGCGGACTTGAGGGGAGAAACCTGAGTTAAATGAGTTTCAAAATGTTCGACAATGATATAGACAATGACAATGACAGTGATAATGACAATGATATAGCTGTAGGTGATACTGCAAGTATTGATTACCTCGCGGGCGCGGATCTTCTCAACGAGATGCTCGACAGTGTTGAAGGTACCGGCAAGAGCGAGGGCATCGGTGAAGATATCCTTCATCTGAGAGCGGACGGATTCCTCGTGGGAAGAAGACTCACAGATCTCCTGAAATTAAAAAAAAATGAATTAGCATTGGAAATTATTCGATTTGACTTTGAGTTGTCTTTGATACAAATGTGCCAACAATGAAATTTGGCACTCGAGTTACGAAAATGTTCTTCTAGTAAGAAAAAAAAGCGCACCTTGTGCATCTTCTTGATTTCTTCCTTGGTGGCGAAACGAAGAACCTTGACGATTCTGGCCATTTCGTGAGTGGCAGCCAGTTCGATTCCCTTCTCCTCAGTTTCCATCTTGACAATGACCGACTTAATGAGACGAGCGACAACTTCGTGTTTGTTCTTCATCTCGGGGAAAGGAGATTCCTTGAGGAGAGATTCGTCTCCGGTAGCAAGGAACTTCTCCTCCTTCTTCTCCCATTCCATCGAATACAGAAGAGTTTCCTTCTTGTTGCTCTTAGGGGCGGCGATTTTCTTCTGTTCCTTGTTCACTTCGATCAATCTCATGTTTCCAGAGACGAAAGTAGTGAAGAAAGTCTCTTGCTCAGAGAGGGGAGCATACGAGTAGACGGATCTGAGTTCGACCTCCTTGATCACGAAACGGGAAGGAGTTCCGACGATACGGTAGTTGAAGACGGTGGATGACTCGATGTTACGCTCCTCTCCGTTGAACTTGTTTTCGCAGGAAGGGCACTCATCTCCGAAACGGAAGTTGTATCTCTGTCCAACACGACGAGAGCACTTCTCGAAGTTGATCGACTTGGTGACGAGAAGTTCAGATTCCTCACGACGAGAAGAAGAAGATTCAGGAAGGACGGTGTAGACAACTTCGCAGTCTCCCTCGAGGGTAACCTGAGAATATTGATGTTGAATGATTCGACTATTCAGATGGGGCTATTTTGAATGGTCTGGATGGATACCTCAGGGGCGGAGAAGACGTTTTCCTTCTTAGAATCGATTTCGGTGTTGAAGCGAGACTCGTGGGTGTTCTTCTGGGAGAGGTTCACCTGAAATACACATGGTTATGATGGAATAGTTGATGGTAAAAAAGGTAAAGGTAAAGGTCATCCCGTTAATCAAGGCACTTGCGTCCTGCGGGAGATCACTGCTAGGCCAGTGATTATTAGGCCAATTCAGTCCGGAGGGCCTAATCTCTTCTTCGGACCTACTTTACCGCGTGATCTAGTCACTCCCAATTCCCCTTTCGGGAGCCTTGGTCTGGCGGAGACCTTTCAAAATACCGTACCTGGAGCATGTTGATGTAGACTCTCTTGATGTTCATCGACCAGGGGAGATCCTCACGGTCGAATTCGATCTCAGAGACCATTCCATTCTCGTAACGGAAACGAACGGGCAGACGAAGAGTACGGAGGTGCTCCTGATAAGGAATCGGTTACAATAGGATAAGAAGTGATGTACTGATGGATGGAATAGGCATATTGCATGTGGCATACTGTAGTAATCTTACCTCGTTGAGTTCGATCTCCTCGAAAAGCTCGAAAGGCTGGATCTTCTTAGGCTCGCTGAGTTCCTTCTGGAGGGAAGCAACGCGGACCTTATCGAGTCTCATATGAGCGACAGTCTCGGATTCGGGGAAGGAAAGGGTGACGAGGGACTTGGAACGGACAGCCGACTGTTGAGAGCCGGGAACGGGAAGACCGTTGCTGACCTGAGAGAAATAGTTGTTGATCGGTGGATGGATACGGTAGTGGACATTGAGTTGAGGGATACAGTACCTGGGAGTCGAGGTGGAAACGGTATTCGTATCCAATCTTGAATTGGTCGACTCCATCGACGGACTCAGAAGCTTCATGGTTCCACCTGAATAAAAGAATGCTTGACGATTCAGAGGATACTGAGTACGGTAGAGTGAAAAGCTATCACGAATGGGTCATTTCTTGCGAACCGGTTGGGGCACAGTAGACTAGATGAAGAGTTGATCGACTTACTTGAGGGAATCTCTAGCTGCGAAGGCCGCAGCCACAAGAGCGGCGACTAGAAGAAGACGCATCCTGATGGAATGGTGACTTACTCCCATGTTCCATTCCTTTTATACTACTCTCAAGTGTCAATCTCCGGTCGAATTTTGGCCCATGCCAATCATTTGATGCCTCATTCCATTCTACTCAGGTAGTTAGAGAGTAGTTAGAGAGTATGCAGATCAGAGAGGTACGAAGATCGGCTGACTTTTTTGAGCGACAGATGAGATAGGAATAGTGCGCGTGTCAGTCTCAAAGGGACGAAGTTCGCTTCGAGCGCGCATGTCAGTTAGCATCGAAGAAAGATCAGATACGTTCCGATCCTTCTCGACTACATTCAGACCAAGCAATTTTTGAAGTTCATTTGTTCCAAGTTCAGTTGATTCGAGCATTTCAATCCCATTCTTCCATCTCGTATCATAACTAGTCAAAGGGAGTACAGAATTAACTGAGTGTTTTGAGAGAAGCATGTTGAGTGACAGATAGAGTCAGAACGAATCGTGCTGATAACGAATTGTCAGCACGATTCGATTGATGAGAGTCACGAAATCCGATCGTTTCAGCTGTATATTCTATTGATGCGATGTTGAAACTTAAATTTCTCTGACGAAACGAGATCAGACCAATCTCAAGCTTCCGCAAAGATATATTTGAAATATCACTTTTCTAATCAGACCACGCTTGGTCGTAGAAATTTTTCATGGAGAGAACAGCATCAACTGAGTATTTTGAATGACGGTTGTTGCATGGCAGAATCGGGTGTGTCACTCAGAATGAATCGTGCTGATAACGAAATGTCTAGTAATGGACTGAAAGTCCGATCGTCTCTATTAGATCTTCTGCTGCGGTATTGGAACTTTACTCAAGCTTCGGCAAAGAGAGCTTCGGCGTTTGTCATAATACCCTTCCTAGCATCTCATGTGATATAGTGAACATTATCATTTGCTGCATTAGCTGAGCTTGAAAAAGCACATACTTCTTTCGTAAGTAATGCCATAACCTGGTTCAAATGAAAAGGACCACTTGCTAATGCCATAATCCGGCTCAAATGAAAATAACCCCTTGAAGAAAATAGGGAGAGTTTATTTCGATTGAACATGTTGGTTAATTTTAGTGAAGTCTTCATTGACAAACTTCGTTACTGAGTATGAGATGAGTTGATTAGAGAACAGTCTGATGAAACAGTAATTTTTGAAATGATCACACATTTCAGAATATCGTAGCAATTTTTTTTTCAATGTTTATCTTATCCCGTAGACAAGTATAGTTGCGCAAGCACTGCACTCATTCATGCATTCATTGCACAATCATGATAAGGTGATAGACTGCAACAATCTAAGAGAGTGCGAGGGCAGCTGATTATTCTGATTGATAGGAAGATCGGCGTGCCAGTCAGAATGACGCGCACACCTTGAGTTATGGAGGGGTATAGAAGTCGCGAAGATTCTAGCAGGAACAAATTGACTGAGTTGAAGAACAATGTAGTTCAAAACATTGAATTACGAATTGCATGGTTAATTTTTCTAGGGGGTTGCTAAAAAATGATGTGACTGACATATTTATATCATTCTAAAGTTGATGTCACTGTACTGAAGTGACATTTGTATGTTTTTGACGTTACTATAACAATTAGATCATTTGAATTCTATACAATAACCAGAATAGCTAGCAGGTCTCACTCATGACGGCATATTTATTTCACACTGAAACGGACGACCTGAATGCGAAATCTGAAAATATCATTTCAAGAAAGGCATGACACGTAATATGTTATACAGGGTGGGCCCCAGTCATGGGTTTAATTGTGGATTTAACTGCTACCACTAAGCACTCTCCTCAATGTTTCATTTTCCAAATTCTGCTCTACTTTCTTCTCCTCCTTCCGTATGCCCTAGATATTAATCTGGAGGAAAGCCATAAAGAAATGCGATTATGAGAAGAATCATCATATCCATTAAAATTGTATGCTTCTGGTCATAAAACCGGCCTATTTATATGATAATTTATCAATGTGCATATTTATATAAACATAAACAAACTCGTTATAATAGGAACAAGATGAATAAGATGTCACTAGAACTTATGATATATGCCTACGGCTATTACGAGCAACAAAGAGAAGAGTCGTATTCCAAAATATAAGTGGAAACACGGTATATTTTCGTAAGTAAGTTGAGGTTACTGGATAGATGTTTCAAGGCACAATTACGTAAAGGTTTTGTGAATGAAGAACTCGTTGAGACAAATTCGTTTGAAGAAACTAAGATTGTGACTAGAGCCTGCAACTAGAGTCATGAAGTTGCTGAACAATTCACTAAGAATAGAGATTTTAATGGTATTCATGAGTTGTATGGCGCTAGTACTATGCTAGAAATAGATCAGAGCATGGAACATGCCATGAGCTACTGAATCGGTATCCGACATCGCTGCATTGTCAGTGAAAAATCACTCGGATTTACTGCCACACACTGCGAAACGCGATATAAATAATAAAGCAAGGTTATATTACCTGTAATTGTATGTTTGTCGCTATTATATCTTTCCTATGAAAAAGAAGACGTCGAACAGAAGGAGTGAATATTATTAGACACCTGAAGCAATAATAAATAAAATAAAACTACAGTTAAGTTCAAATGAACCAGAACGGAGTAATCGATTTGATTCCGAGAAAGAGCCATTGGGCGTAGCCAAAGAACGGTATTTCGAAGTAACGAGCGATTAGCTAAATTTACACCCATATTTCGTTAAAAAAATAGTTAAAATAAACGGGCTCACGTTATCCGCAAAGAAAACCATGTACGTAGCATACGCAACTACGCTCGTAGTCGCCAATCTTTTCTCGACGTTGAATCTGAGTTCAATTGAGGGGTTCTTCTTTTACTTCTTACCGCTGTTTCTGGCATGTATTTATGAAACGTCGACTTCGTGTAAGAAGAATGCACAGACAAATATTTAGTAAGAGGGTTGCTAGACTAACGAAGGTTCTTATGAAATTTGTGATCGTTTGAAATACCTTGAAAATAAAATTTATTAAAATCACCTATAAATATTCTATAAATCGTTCTCATGAAGTTCGTTCCCATATTGAATCTCTCCGATGCATTTCTTTCCACGAAAATGCCCGTTCCAGAATAATTGACAATTATTGTTGAAACATGCATGAAATCATGCGGAATCGAAACGGATCAGTCCCTTTCGCAGGGCTGAATAATTCCCAATTTCAATAGGGTGTTGCTAGGGGAATATAACTGTGTGTTGCTGATTTATAGAGTACTTACTTCATTTGTCACAATAGCAAATGGCATCAGAATTATTCCTCCATCAAAAGGTATTTCAGAGTAGACACTTGTAGTAAATCCAAATTCAAGAACGGTGAGGACTGTTAGAACCGCAGACAACCCGATCGATATAATGAAGATTTGAAAGTCATTCTAGGAAGAAAGACTTTTTCAATTAATAAAATGTTTCATACGGCACGCCTTCCGAATTGCAAAATCGCCTTCATTCTGTTTAACGCTATGCACAGGGAAGATTGGAGAGCAATACTGCCGAAAACAGCGTTGACTGCCGCTGTAACCTTGACATTTTTGAAAGAATCTCAATGAAATAAACCGAGTTTAGTCGCGATTCCAAACTCCTGAATAGACGTATAAAAGCCCCGCATGAATTCGAAACTAGTCAGTTGATAAAGGATGAACCACATTATTGTATTGAGAAGTTCCTAAAATTGTTAAACCGCATCTCACTGTTGTCCCATTGATTACGATGAGCTGGAAGATATAACGGTTACGGAATTGTCGGTGAAAGAGTAGATTGAAGTAAACGTAACAGGCCGGGGGGATCGTGAGGACTAAACATATCGAAATCGCCACTGTTTGGCAGTAATCGAAGATAGTGAGCGCCGAAAGCATTCTAAAGTAAGACTGCTAGAAATTTTATACGCGACACAAATAATTGGTAGCTTTGTAAAATCTTGAATGTTGCCGAAAAAAGATAGAGATTCCACACACACTGCGTTAGCATCTTCGCCTTTCGACTCTCCATCGTCAATATCTGGAATGTGATCTTTGATCTTTCCTCCATACTCCATTTTCTTCCTTTACAATCGACATTCATGGTACTTCATGCAAAATTGACAGTTCATTGTGGATTTGGCAATTAATTTGTTTTTTTATCCTCAATGAATTTTTCTTAAAAAACTGCATTATCGTATCGAATGATTCAGCGATGATGGAGACGCATGAACTTATAGTGCTGCAAACAAGATATTAATCAAACACTTTCTCATAGTTACTTGTAGTTCTGAAGACACTACTAAAATTATGCTCGAATAAGTAATCGCTATCAAAACTTCTCGTATGGAAGGCCGGTTCTTCCAGGTCATAGTAGGTTTCGATGGTAGAGAAGAAGAGGATAGGCGCTCAGAAGATAAGAATCCTCGTTCCCTATTTTTCTCACTGATCGATCTCAATTTTGTCAATATTGTCGATTCGTTATTTCATACTACTCATTTAAACCACAGTACCTGTCAGAACGTCACAATTTTGGAGGAAAAACGATTGGCCAAAGAAACGGATATTCGAAGTATTTATAGATATTTATTCACACCACATATTAAACGTGCGCTCACTTTAAATAAGACCAACGAATGAATCGGCTCTTTTTCTTTCAAGTTCAGGAAACGCTATACTTCCATTAGCCTCAATTTCAACTGGAACTTTCTCCAGTATTTCTTTGATTGTATCCTTTAGTTCTTCATTTTTCCTGTCAAACTCTTTCATTAAGTATCTCTTCTCCAATGTCTGCACAATCGTATCGTAGTTTTCAGCGGCGATTGAAGGGTGAACGCGAATAAATTCGTGTAGCTGAAACGGTTATTTACAGACATCGATCGCCGAATTTTGTTTTCGAAATTTCCTTACATTTGTCAAGTCAGCTGCACGAGTCATATACACAGCTTCAATGATCTCACTCATTCGATTTCTCAACGGCATATTCGTCCTGAAAATTTCTCATTTCGAATACAGGTTCGAATACACATTAGACACAAGTAAACTGTCTTACGGATCGATCTGAAACATCTCCATCACAAATTCCATTGTGACTCCTGGATGGTATCCTTCGATGGAATCGATCAGTTCCACAAGCTGAGTACTTCTAATCTTCAGCTCGTCAGTGATAATCTTGTCATGTAGCCATCTAAATATTTGACCATTATAATACCATCTTTTTAAGAGGCTCTGACAAGGGAGGGTTGCGATGTCGATATAGAGTTACCAAACGAGACCTAGCCAGTTCGAAAGAGTAGAAAATTCTAAGAATTTCTATGTCGTTCAAAACTGCTAAAGGCTGTTTATAATATCTGGGCCCTTGTCCCAGAAATGCCTAAAACTCTACAACAGCCCAGGCGTACACATAAGTCTTTAGCAGTTTCGAACGACATAGGAGTTCTTAGAATTTTCTCCTCTATCGAACTGGCTAGGTCTCGTTTAGTAACTCCATATCGACATCGCAACCTTCCCTTGTGAGAAAATTCACCATTTTGTTCCCCGCAGGGACATTGCACCAGGGATTTATGATTTGGGTCTCCATACCCATAGGACATGGGAGCCCTTGTCCTTGTTTACAATATATGAAAGCCCAAATTAAGTCATAAAACAAATTTAAGTAATCTCCCGAAATTTTATCACCATTGGAGTTGAATCCGCGGCAGTAATTTTTTCTCGACCATAACCTGTGGTTCATGCCTCGATCGTGACTCATGACCATGAACCCATGGTCCGAAAACGTCCGAAAAAGTCATGATTGAAGAACTTCAAGTACTATAAACCAACGTATGCTACAGTAGCCCTGTAATATCATCCGGCGCTTTTGCGCCGCATGGCGCGATATTGATAATTACGTCAATGGTTTCGTAAACAAGATCAACCCCCCCCCCACGTTCTGTTGGTGTGAAGACTCAAATCGAAGATCTTGGCGCAATGTCCGCAATGTAAAATTTAAAAAAAAAACTTACTCGAATACGCTATCCCTGCTTTTAGTAGCAGAGCTGCAGAAAAGAACATTTAATTCGCGCTGAATCGATGCATTTTTAATTTTCTGTTAATGCAGTTAATTATTGTAAATTTACGTCTTTTAAGTAGAATTTGTGGAAGATTTCATTGAATGGATGTTCGAGTATTCCTCGTTTATTACATTCAATTTCTCGATCATGCCTGTTCAATATTATGATAAGTATTATTTGTGTAAAATTACTTACCACACATCAGTGGCATTTTCCGTGTCATCCAACCAATCTTCTAATTCCTTAAAAAAATCTTTATGAATGCGAAATAACTGAACTGTTCTTACTTCTCTAACCGCAGGATTGCCTGCGAAAGGAGACAGGTTCTCGGCAAATTTCTTTACACTGGTCATTCCCGTTTGAGCAAGATTATAATTGAGATAAATCCAATTGCGTCTCTAAAAACAATTTCTTTCGCATAATTCATAAATCATATTTTCCTTGCGCTCATCGCCAGGCAATTTTTTCAGAGGTTCCCAAATTCCATAAAGCCATCCATAATCATTCTCTACGTCGAACGTCGATTTGGAACTGAGTGGGATTGAAAGATATTCAGCTGAAACCAATAAGCTGAGTCTCGCAATTTTCATATATTTAAATTTTTACCTGCACTATCAAAAACAAAAGTTGTCGGAACGCCATCTATTTCACAGAATAATGGAATTGTGAAGCGAGTTCTGAAAATTATTCGATTTAGTGTTGTGCATTTGAGAGAGGAGATTCACTTTTCGTCTCTCAATTCTTCATCAAAGAAAGAGGATGTGAATCTTCTTTGGTGAAATATAACCTCATTTTCAGTTCGGTTCATTTCAAGAACCGCGACTCCGGGCTGAAGTGATATTGAAAAATTGGATAAATCGGACAAAATTAACCTGGTATATCCACTCGTAAAGTATCTTCCGCAGTTGATTTCGGTCTCCTTCATGTTCATTGAGCAGATTTTCAATGATTTTGGATGCATCCCCATTACCGTACGCATTATCAAGCAGATATTTCTGAAAAGTCAAGGGGCCAATTAAAAATATCTTTTTAGTTAGCAAAACCTTTATAGCTCTGTCGAAAACGTCGGTCCCCACAAATTTTCGCACCATTCGAAGAACGTGGGAGGCCTGAGAAGAATAGAATATCCAAGAGTTGCATAATATAAGCTCACTCTTTTATAGTGAATGTGAGATTGCGAGCCAAAAGAATTGTCAATTTGTATTGAGGAAGAATAGGGTCTCTCCGAATGCATAGGAATGTCATGAAGAGAAACAAAGCCGCTCGATATATAGCCGAAACCGTCTTTCTAAACAAAAAATACAGACAATGAATTGTATTAGCAATAAA
The DNA here is from genome assembly GCA_900490705.1 of Pristionchus arcanus. Classification (NCBI taxonomy): domain Eukaryota; kingdom Metazoa; phylum Nematoda; class Chromadorea; order Rhabditida; family Neodiplogasteridae; genus Pristionchus; species Pristionchus arcanus. The sequence goes on along the minus strand of LS486930.1, from coordinate 1,594,783 downwards.
CTAAACCGGTTCCAAGTCATATTCGAACAGTGATGCGAATCCCTCATTCACCCAAATATCTCCCCATGTTGAGAGTGTGACGAGGTTACCAAAGTACTGAATGCAATCTGTTTTGAGTACATTTATTTAATTATGTAATTACCATATGGGTCCACTCGTGGACATGAATTGGTAGAAAATCGGACGCTTTTGTTTTAAACGTAATCAAGCCTGTAAAAGTATAAAATATTTTTTGTCATCTCAAAAATATGAAAATGTTCTCACCAGGATTCTCCATTGCTCCACTACTGTAGTCATCGACGACCAGAATGTCTAAAATACATAAAATTTAATCAGAAAATAAATATATTTTTATTTTTCACCTGTTTTCTGAGGAATGAATGGTACTTCATCGAATATTGAGTGATTTTGCAGTATGGCTATTCCCTTTGAAGCAGCTCTTGCGGCTGCCTCCCGATTATATCCGATTCCGCGATACTGCAAATTGATCATGAGATGACGAGGGATTAGGAAATAGGTACCTCATATCCATTAACATTCAATTCAACTACGGGCTGCTCAGTGACTGCTAGAGCCACCAGATATGTTGGAAGAGGGACGGTCCAATCGAATAGCGTTACTCGTTTTCTGGATTAACAATTTGAGTATTTTGGCATTCTGTTATTATATAAATTTTAATTTAAAAATAATATACTTACCCATTTTCAGTAGATGTGGAGATAGCTTTCGTATTTGAATAGGCATTTGTCTCCTTCGGATGCGAAACTCGTAGTTGGAATTTTGCCTGACAATTAGAGTTGAAGGAGTGGAATATATAATAGGTCGCACTTTCTTATCCGGTTCATCGAAACAAGGAAACCATCTTCTCGCTCTTGTTGGTTCACAGTGAGTTTGTAGGGAAATGTATGGTAAGTCCGTTGAATTTTCCACGTTATTCCTAAAATATTCGAATTTGGTATTGATGATTTCGGAAAAAATAAGTTGGGTATTGGGTTGATCAAATTCTTGACATTTATTTCCTATTTTCAAATGAAATTTGCGGTCACAAAGTAAGATAAATAAGTATTCATGAAATTCTAACCAAGACTCATAGAATCCACCTCCATCCATTCGTGCCGTTCCATTGTAGTAAATCTGCAATTCAATTAAATATCAACCGATATCAATATTCAATATTTTTTATCAACCGATAAGAATAATAAAGAATATAAGATCGTGCAATCGTCAAACCTGAACTTTGACAATTTTTTTGTATTTCCTAGTAGTCGAAATTCGTATTATTTTTAAACCTGAATTTCAACAATTTCTCCAGGAAGAAGAAGTCGTCCAGAAGGAATCGCTATTGTTTCTCGATCTTCTCGGATAGTGAATTTACCATCATTGAGATATTCTAATCCTTTTCCAATGAGGGTTACCTATTAAAATATATTAAATTTAGTTTAAAAAAATATCTAGCCTTGTTGATGTTGGGCAAGACTGAATGCAATTCGATTTCTCTCATAGGAGCCGTAATATTGACCGAAATTACTGCTACCCCTGAATAGTATGATGATTAGGGCTTAGAAAGACTGCTAACAAACCTATAAAGTTGGATTTCACAGCTCCGTCGTATCCCAATACAGATACATCCAAGTTCAGTTCATAGGAAATTGGACGTGCATGGGGCGAGAGGCGGTGATCTTTCCTAGAAGGGGAAATTTTTTCGAAAAGTAATATTCACGGGCCATACCGTAGTTCCTTTTCGACATTCTTCCATTGCAATCCTCTCAAATACGAGGGAAGTTCATCATCATTAACCGCATAAGTAGTGCCCAGTACAGTACTGATAATGGCAAATACCGCCAGAAAAAGAAGAATCCTCATGATGAATCGAATACTGCTATTCCTATTATGTTTTATACTCGTGTAATAACAAAGGCTATTCTTTCAATGCTAAGTAATGAATCAGGAATCCATTTCCGCTAACTACGGATGGATGATTCAAATTTCTCCTCTCCCTTCCTCACCTTTATTTTATCGGCATTTACATTTCATAGTTTCCTTCGTTTGATGAATACACCTTCCCATTTCCAAATTTTGATATATCTTTCTTTGCGACTCGTACAATACAGCGGGAAGATCCAAAATTTGGAAAGAAGTATTGCACCGTGCAAAAGAAGCGTCGATAGAACTGTTTATTTCCTGTTGCCAGTCCCTCAACTTCGAAAAGCCTTTTTGACTCTTGTAATATCAATGATCTTCAGTAATGAACAGACAACAAAACATTCCATTCAGTAGGAAAATTTAATTTTTCGAATACATTATTCTCTTTCTTTCCTTGTGGCGATTTTCTCACCCCCTTACAACTGTGACATGTATTATATCTCTGAACTGGGTTTCAAAATCCCTCCATATATTTCGTGTTTAGTCAAGTTTTGGTAGGGCGCGCGTAGAGTTGACGATCTCGTATGTTTTCACAATTATCGAGAGATAATTGTGAAAACATTTATCCTGCGTGAATACAGATTGTTTTATATTACATATATTCAGGAGCTTTAGGTCACACTTCCCAGTTCAAATTTTTATATATTCAATTTAGTGGCGCTTTGCGCACAAAAGGTCTATGGTTGTTCTTAGAGTTTTCAGCTGTTCTATTTTGAGAGGTTGACGGAGGGAAGAAGATTGAGCTGAAATTCAAGAATTATTTAGGGATGCTGATCATTCGAAAACCTAACCTCTTTCCATCTTTTGTTCATTGGATGACCGTGAAGAAGATAATCCACTTCGTTTCCATTCTTCTGATATGCAATCTTCAGGCCCAGAAGTTTCTGGAAAAGGTTGAAAATGTGATATAATTAATTAAAGAGGGCAATTTATGTAATATTTATTATTGGCTTCAACAATAAAGAACTAGAGATCTCTAGCACAAACATGTTTCAAGAAAATATTCCTACTCACTGGTAAGAAGTTGTCATCAGCCCTTTGAGGGATATCGGCAATGAGAATTTTGAGCGACGTCTTGTCTGAACCATGCATGTTATTATGGTCTCGATTACAATATAGGCAAATAAACTAGCTCTTTCACGATCTCTTCATTTCGCATTGTCAGCTCTTATTTTTTCCATGACAATAAGGATATAATACAAGAATATTCTAAACTATCGTATTCTCTCCTTCTATCATTCTGTCTTTACAGTTTCTCACGGATTCCATGACATCGGAAGGTCGAGTAGAACCAGAGTAGAATTTTCTTCAATTTATTGTATTCCGTCTCTTCGGCAGTGAGAGGAGGTGCATGTGGGCCAGTCCTCTCGTACGGATTCGATCCGTCTCCACCCTCAAAATAAGTTTGGCTATTATCGTGAGATGATTTTCGATTCGACTCGTAGCTGAGCTTTGACGAACGTTCGAGGGGCGAAGAAAGGAAGAGGCTGGGAGGAGTCGGGTGATCAACATGCCCCCCCCCCTTCCTCCCTCACATAAAATCTATGGCTCACTAACTGTCAATTTTTTTATATTAATTTGCTCGTAGCTAGTCGTAGTCTCTATCCTTAAAGAAATAATCTGTTTACCTTTAGAAGAATGGTCATCAATTTTCCGATGCGGTATTCAGCGTTTTGTATTTTGAAGCCATCAGAGAACACAACCTGCAATAAGTTTTTTTTTGCATTTTCTGGAAACTTGGCCTACTTTTCCTCCAATAATATCCTCATTGTTGCCATCCAAATCGTCTAGCGGATCTATCTTCGAGGATTCTATCTTGAATTGTGACGGCTGTGCTGGTGTAGATGTAATATACCTGTTGCTATCCTCTTGAGGTACTAAAGGACAAGTCCATCCATCGACCAGAATGGACAATAAGTGGCCAGGTTGCCAATCCTTTCTCTGCGCTTCGGGATCGAATACGAAGAGCTCGTTAGGTTTGATGTCATGAGTAACGCCATTACATCGACCGATCACATTCACATTGCCGTTACGAGTGAGTGAGTGATTAGAGGAAGAGGGAGATTGAGATAGTTCATGGGTATCATCCAATGGTCGAGTTGAGGGCTCGGCGATGGGGAGATTCTTACTTTCCATAAGAGAGATTCGCTGTTTCTTCGGAGGAGGTAATGAGGGGACTCGGAACTGCGAATTAGACTTGCCGATCTTCTCGAGAAGAAAATAATCTTTCTGGAGAGGAGCGGGTAGGGAAAGTTGTGTCTGAGTGTGGGAAGGAGTGCAGACAGACAGAGGGAGAGGCGCAGACGGAGATAGAATAGAAGGCGAGAGAGACGGAGTATGGAGATGAATTTCGTGATTGGAGAATGAGAGGTGGTCTGTCATTGATTGAACTATTTCTTGAGATGATTTAGCAGAGGGACGAGAAAAGGAAGGGAAAGTAGAGTCGAGTAGATTGGCTTTTCCTTCTGACGGTAGTGTTTGTTCGCTAGTTTCACTCATGCCGGCTGAGAATTCGATGGATTTCATATCTCCTGCAAATTCCCATATAAGTTTCCCGAAGATGAAAGAAAAGGCACGAAAACGCAGAGGAAACACGCATCTTCACAATGGATAAGTGCATTAGAGGGAGCGAAAAGTTAGATAAAATAACGAAGAATCGTGATAGGTTGGAATAACGAGCAATTTAGCAAGGAAATAATGAAAAATTTCTGAAATTCGAACTCAACGATCTCAGGATAAAATTGTAGGAAAGGATGCATGAGCAATGATGATAAAAGTGCGAGTGAGAGAATAGAGTTCTTTTTTTTGCGAAAAAGAGGGAACGGACAAACAAGTTTCTATGGGGTTTTAGAAAGGACTATGATGTTCTAATATAATCGCTGAGCCCGACTGTGATAGGGTAAGGACCCAATGTCAAAATGAAAAGTACTGATAAAGAAGGAAGAAGGGCAGAAAGGGCGAAAGAAATTGAGATATCGCGTCGAATGAAGATTAGACCTATGGGCGTAGTGAGGCGTAAGGGCGCAATTCTCATTCAGACAAAGCCAATAACGTATTCTCCCCTCTAGGAAATCGGGAAGAGCAGCGAGAGTATGACGAGTAAAGACACTCAGCAAAATAGCTTAGCTTCATTTTTTTCTCAGAATAATGACAATTGAACCAATTACCTTCATATACACTAATAATTTTCCCTTCTCAGTGCTCCTGCAAATAGAGCTACACCAAGTTGAACCGAAGCAGTGAAAGCTCGAAGGCAGCGAAGGTAAACTTCCAGAAATTTTTTCTCGATATTTCGTGCCTATGCGATGTTTCGTGTTTGAGCTTCAAGCAATTTAAGGAATGGAGGAAGCATTGGCGCAGCAAAAGTAGCTTAATCGAATTATCATTCCACCGTTCTCATCGTTTCTTATGAATGGCAAATGTTTTCGTTCTACTCTCCCTTCCTCATCTCTCCCCTTGAGCATTCTTTCCTGTGTCGAGCGAGAAACGCGCATATCCGATGTACTCTGGCGTGTCGCAAGGACTCTCTTCCTCCCTTCTCCTCCCCCCCCCCTCTCCTCCCCTCCTCCCTCTCCTCCTTCTCTCTCTCTCTCTCCCACCCCTTCCCTCGACTGGCAGTAAGATGCGGTCTAGCTCTCTCCATATTACAAACTCTCTCTATGTCTCTGTTTCTCTAACCTCCTACCCAACTTATCCTTCCTTCTCAAAAAGTAGCCGCATTCTCGAAGGAAGGGGGCAAATGTCCACTCTTCCTCTTCTTCTCTCAACTCATCCCATCGATCATTCCCACGACGTTACTCTTTCTCTCTTTCTCTCGTTTCATCTTAGTGTGATGAGTAGAGATATCACTCCCTTTCTCTCTCTTCCTCTTCGCTTCCTTCTTATCAATTTTAAGAGTCTGCCTCGACTGCGCGCTCACGTCACGCTTCCTTCTCTCTTTCGTCCCTAATCAAAACTATGATGTTTACATCCATCTCGCTTTTAGTGAGGCACATACTTTCATACTTTCATCAAGTGATATTCGATATTACTATTTTAGATCGCGCGATCTTTTATTTTCTCACTACTATTGGCCGTAGAAAAATAGCGCGCTCTAATGTATGCGACTGACTTGAGGAATGATTCATTGGTTATTGCTTTTCATTAGTGCTACTATTGCCGCATTTATCATCCTTCCGCATTGCATTGTCGCAATAACTACATAATGGTTTAGATATCCATGGAAAAAGTAAGAATGAGACGAAGCCACTTAATGCAGAAGGGGAGGAAGAGAACTAAGGTGATATATAATCGTATTTCTATAGAATAGTGATGGGTTCGGAAATAATAATACTCGATTCGTTGCAGGGCCGCATCGACCTAATCAAAGTCATCGCTGAGGAAGCAAAGAAGTTAAACGAGACATTCGAGCCGGATTTCGACCTCGCCGAATGCGTAAGTTCTATATAAAAAAGGGAAATAAAAGCGAAGGTTCAAAATTATAGAGTATCATGCCGAATCTTTTCAAAACGCTTGTTTGTAAATAGTGAAAGTACAAAGATTCTTTGAAATTTTGTGAATAGAGAATATCTATGTTTTACGGTATCACGTTTTCCCAGTTATGCCAAAATTAGTTTAAAGTTGCCCTGAATTTCGTATTTTATGCTGATCAGAATTCATAAGACTCCAATGGATACATATTCTTCCTTGTTGGCTGCGACGTCTTCCTATTGCGAGAGAGTGTGTGAGATCGAGATAAAAAAAAAGATAGATTGAGGTGGAGGAGAAATAGATCTTAAGATTATATAGCGGTGTTGATGTGCAACAGTGTTGAGAAATGTTGAACTAAATATAGTTTATTGGTTTATAGGGTGGTATGAACGGAGTCCAGGAGGGCGGCGGTTGGCTGCAACCTAGGAATGTTATCGCATCCTAAGTATTTACTAAGTCGTAGTAGGTCATAGGTAATACAAATAGTTCATTGGAAATGTGCAAATGGAAATGCATGTGGGAAAAATATATTTATTTTCAGGGTGCCGTTCTGCTCGACTTGAGTGATATGAGCGAGAAGTTAAAAAGGGATATCTTCAAGATTATTAAAGAGGAGTCAGCGTATTTGGCCCAACTGAAGTACGATTTTGCCAAGTAGAAAATGAGTGTCCACCCAAAATCGCAGTTACGAAGCAGTTATGCGTTTCAGACAAGGAGGTCCTGTGAGAGCATCTTCTCAATCTGTCAAAGTGAATGACAAGGTAAGGACATCCTTTCGAGCTTACTGATTAGAAACAAAATTCTTAGAATTTGAGGAAGCAACTGATTTGCAAATTGATTATTTCAGATGCGAGAGGGACTTCGTCTATTGATGAAGTTCGAGCCTGACATGGAGGAGTACATTCAAGGCAGAGCGAAGCTTCTCGCTGTCGGAGTGGATTGGGCTTCAGAGGAAGAGGTATTTCATTTTATCTTCTACATAATACAGACATAATACAGAATTCAGAACTTATCAGTGTCGTTTTCTAGGCGCTGATCAAAATGTGGTCAGAAGGAATTTCTTTCTTCTTTCAAGATAGTCTTTTTGAGGGTCTCGGGGCGGGTGATTGGGGTATTGAACGGAGGATTGTAATATCAGTAAATATCAAACAAACTTAAATATTCAGTTGGCGCTGTACACGAAAGTGTTGATCGATGCGAATCGTCTCTTCGAGGAGGCTCAAGATCGAATCATCTCCATCCTTGACGAGATAAAAGAAATTGAAAAGGAACGGCAAGTGTCTACTCCAAAAATTTCTTTAGATGAACCAAAGTAACAAAATCATCGTTTTTCCACATTCCGATACTCTTGCCAGTTTCTTTGCGAAAATTGTTCTGTAGAGTTGTGAAAATATCTTGAACGAACCCCTCCCATCGATTCGTAGACTGTTGGATCATCAACCTAAACTTAGCGATAGCAACATAGTTTCCTGTCCTATGTATTTAACCCTTGTATTCTAAATTCCGGCCTTCTCGGCGTTTCATTTATACTAGTATAGGCTCCTCTACTTCACCTATCACACCAAAGATTCCCTTTCTTTCTATTCTTTCCACTCCCTTCATGTAGCGGTTGTCCAGTGTAAAAAAATTGATGATTCTTGATGTGAATTGATGATATTCTGTGATCTATTTTAAAACAAAAAAAAATCTATCGATCTCACATTTACTTGATTCATTGAAAAATAAAGAAAAATAAATAATATCTGAAATATATCAGTTTATCATGTCCTGCTCAGACGTGACAAGAATATACATTCGATCGATTATCGGAATCGACTAGAATGGTTCGAGTGGCAACGATGATCATTCGATGATATGACGAGAACAAATACAACGAATCAAGATCTGAGCAATGAAATTGTTCTGAGCAATGAAATTTTTTTCTAGAATTACAACGCATTTAATTCAAAACTCCATTTTCCATCTGTGCATTTTCTCAAATAAAAGTATTTACAATCAATGCACTCAAATGCTTGAAATAGATTCACTACTCCATTTTATGAGCTATACTTTCCCAGCTCCGAATTGTTTTTTTGTCTGTCTAAGTCATGTGAATGAATGGAGAGAAGGAGAAACAAACGTCAAGGGATACTGAAATACTTCAGATCATGCGTGTGCATTGTGATTTATCTCTGAGCTGCATTCCTTTCCATGTATAGCTCACAATGCAAGAGCATTGCGGATGTATCGCATCATTTTGTCCATTCCACTGTGCGAATTCCTCCTTGTTTATCACGAACGCTCCATTCGCTTATTCATCTCAGTGCATCATACACACAGGACCAGCCGAATCGAAGAATGGCTCCTGCTGGTGATTATCTCTATCTGTCTATTGAAACTTTCATCAATACGATCTCTCTCATCATCATGATTCCATGCCTGAATACAGTGTTTCGCACGCAAGGAATGCACGCAAACTGCAAGTGAGTTTTATTGTTATTATCCTCTCCTACAAAACATTGAAAACTACTTTTTCGACGGGAAAAGGGATAGGGCGTTTCTCAGGGGGCCTATTCTGATCCGATCAACACTTTTTCAAAAAGGATTACTCTGTTATTGAATAAACAGATATTGCAATGTTAGCAATGACTGTTTTTTTGTGAATTGGTGCGTTGCAATCCTGCGTCAAATGTATTTTCTTCTAGGCTTCTCCTTGTCACTTCTGCCGTCGTCCAGGCGATAATTCTCTGTGTACAAACTGTGCTCTTCGCATACAACTTTATCACTGAGAACCTCTGCTCACCTTCTAGCGGTGAGCTACGAAATTTAGCTGAGATATGATGTGGAAAAAACTGTCCTGCCTATCTTGCGAATTTCCAACGCATTTTTGTTATCAGAATCAGCGATGACACAAATGGTGCCTCAATTTCTTCATCAAAAAGCAATTATAGACAATGTGCAACCTTTTCTGTACCTGCAAAATGGATTCTTTACAATGTCAAGCTATATGTCCCTAGTTCTCGTGTCAGAAAGGCGAGTCCTATCTTCTTCCTTGCTCTAATATTAATTTTCAGGATATATGCTGTTAGGAATGCAGCAGAGTACGAAAGGAGTGGTAGGCATCTGATTCCCTTGGTTAGCCTTGTTTTCGGATGTCTTGTAATGGCTATGCTACATGTCTATGCAATTTACTGGCGTACGTTTGCACAAAAACACGCTACCAATCATAATGAAATCTTAAAATACTTGTAGACGATTGGTTCTATGAAACGATTGCGGTACTGTACACAATTGAAACATGCACTTTAATAGTAAGTTGAATCATTCCGTTCGATCTCGTTCCGTATTATGAACACGCTTGACCCCCTACAACGAATCTTGGAATTTGCGAAATTCTTTGAGATAAACGTTAAATTCTAGATCTCTATTATAATAATTATCTATGCCCGATTGAAACTCAAGAATATGCCTTTCAATGAAGATCGGTTAAAGGCCAAGTATCAAGTAAGCTTTCCAGAGTAAGAGACAGTGAGTATGCAAATTCATATGCATTACAGATCAATGAGGTGCTTAATTTTTCAATTGCAATTCTTCCTTCGGTTATGGTATCATCCGTCATGCACACTCTTTCCCTCGTGCCTACGATACTCTGGTTGAATGGAATAATCACCTACCCCGTCTGCTGTGTCTTCTACTTCTCGGTAATGCGCTAATTTATCAGGGATATGAATGAAAAAACGATCAGAAAGAATACATATGGCGAATTAGTTGAGCCGCTCATTTGATGTTCGAAGGTTCCATAGATCTCTGTCCTCAGATGTTCAATTTATTGTAAGTATTTATTGTACTATTGCAGTTGCACAGTCTCAACTGTATCTTCACTAAACTCACTCTGATCGGATGTCACAAGGGAATGCGACAACGATTTCAATTGCTCTTCATCAAGAGAATCAGGTTATTATTTTTTAGCTTCAATTTGTACAAAATACACTACATAAACCACTACCTAATACACTACATGCTTTCAGTACTCCGAAAGGATCGAGATTCAAGAGAGACATCGAACAAGAAGGCAAAGATTACTTCGATCAAATGAAGGCTGCATGGGATTCCGTGCCTATTTCTGCACCAAAGAATGGCAAAGGATCCAAAATAGTGCCCATATGACTGTTTTCTGACAGTTCCTCAACGAAGTCTGTCGAACGATCAATACACATTTCGCATGGCTCGTAGACAGTATTCTATGATTGGTGTTGTATAAAGGGGAAGGAGAGGAAAACAAATTTTGAGCTTTAAACGGGAGCTAACTGCGTTGACATAGAGGAGCTGGAAGGTTTTGCGTCTTCAAAGAATAACAAACCGTGGAGATGGAGTGCAAGCGAGATACAAATATCCTTCCGTCACGACAACTCGTTTCTATCAGATGCTCTGCTTTCCCCACTCCACTAGGAAGCCATAACGTCATCCGGTGGGGGTGAATGCCCACGGAATTGTGCCACTAGAAATCAATACTGGACATCGATTCATTGATTAGCGCGATTTTCCCCCGATTACACATAATCACTGTAGAATACCATGCCTCTACTCATCGCAGATTGCATCTTCCCTTAGATCTTTATCTTTACCATCTGATCTGACCATTCCCTTTTACGAAAATATAAAAATTAAGGTAATAGTAGTGTCCGGAATAATGAACTTGTTTATAAATGCATTTGATTCTTATTATTTCATTTATTTTTTATAGAGTAATACGACATTTTGTCTAAAGTATTGACTAAAAAGGGGGAATTGGATGTTAGAGCAGATAATGCGCCATCTGGCGAAGAGAGAGTACAGTAAGACGAGAGAGGCAAGAGAGCAAAAGAAAAAGGCGAGAATCGACGACTCACGAAATATCGATTCTTACTTCTTTTTGATTACTCTTTACAAAATATGAAGTACGAGACTTCAGGAGATGATTAATTAAATATTATGTTAATTTTATGATATATGTAATGAGACGCAAAAATCAAAATCTCTTCCTTAAGGTATTTAAATTCAAAACAAAAAAAAATACAAAGTCTAGTGCCTGAAATATGTCCAAGATATAGAGATTATCGAATGCTTACCCTTGCCTTTTCTCTTACTCACTCGGGCGCTTTTGCAAATCTCTCTAGTAAAGATACCATGATTTTGCCGGAATTTTCCATAACTTTAAAAATGTCGCGAATTTGCTATCGCAGTCTTTGTTTTCTCGGGTTTGAATGGAGCAAGGGAGAAGATCCATTTGGTGAATAAACTAAGAGCTTCAGTGCTGTGTGATGGAACAATAAACACGACGCTTAAGTGAATGCCGGGTTGATGCGTGCTTGCGGGCCCACGATACTCACTTTTGGGTTATGATATCGATGATACGGTAGAACCAAAAGCGAGCAGGGAGAAGCTAAGAAGGATATGGCAAAAAAGTACTGACAGTGCGTGAGATACTGCAGGTGCGACGCGGTAGGGGACAATGAAGAGTACGGTAGAGGAGATTGAAGAGTATACTGGAATGCTGAATCAATCCGAACGGAGATTGGATGGATTGCAGATTCGAAGGGACTAGGCCCTTGAAGTGATGATTCGCCTACCACGCGAGGCTATGCGTAGACAATGAATTGAGGGGGAAGAGACGTCGCTATGGAAATTGAATGCAGACATGTTGATTGACTTGATTTGAGTTATCTCATTAGATGTCTGTCCTTTTCGGAACGTTGGACTACAACGACAACATTGCAGTACGGCAGCTAGATACCATTCGGATTATTAGGGATTACAGTGATGTATGGAAAAGAGATTTCCGAACGCGTGAAAATCTCTAAAGGGTGGCTCAATTTGGAAACTATAATTTTGTAGATTGCGGAATTGCGATACTCCAACTGGATTTCCGTATCTTTGATACGGTAGAACCCAAATGAAGGAAAGAATCAGCTTGCGCTCATTTCTATCGGGCATACATTTCGCGATAGTGCCTTCACATTATTACCGCATGTGTTCTCGGGTACTTTATTTTATAAACCAAAGTTTATATCAATGGAAAGGAACCACAACGTAACTAGCCGATTTTACGCCATTTCGCCAAACGCGTGTTCAAACTATCCCTCACGATTTGCCGACAACTTGTCTCTGAGCTGCGATAGAGCCCGAAAAGTACGGTCGCCACGAACTAGGAGAAAGGAGGAAAGCGAGAAGAAAGGAGGGGGCTTAGGTGCATTTGCGTGTGTCTCTCCCTCTCACCTACCTCTCCCTCGCCCCCTTCTGATTACAAAAATTAGAAGGGCAGAAGTCAGAGAACAATGCTAAAATTATATTTTTTTAGAGTGATGATGGAGGGCAGCAGATTGAGGAAGGAGGGCATCAGATTCAGGAGGAAGATGATGGAGAGAATTACGACGTCGGAGTTGTTCGTTTCCGCCCACTGCCCGATGCGCCCACTCCTACTGCAATGGTGTTAGTTCGTCTCGATATTTCTTTTGTGTCTACGGTTCTTTGGTACAAAACAGTAGAAATAAAATTTCTTGCAGGACAACTACTGTTCCCTTCCCGCCTTCGTGGGGAATCCCGCCGAAGAACGTGATCCATGAAGCGGCCATTCCTGTGCTCACCATCATCCATGAGACGATCGAGAAGGCACGGCGAGAACGAGAAGACGGTGCATCTACTTCGCACTAAGAAAACGATGAATCCATGCATATATAGCTATTGCTGAATTATTTAATTACTTTTGTACATGTGTTCATGGTTTCTTCACTCCACTTGTTTCCTGTCGCTCAGCGTTATCTGACTCTCTGAATCGCTCAATTTCGCACAATCACTAGCTTTACTTGGCCCACCTTAGAGTGCTAGTGGAGTGAAGATACCTTCTGTTCTATTGTCGTCAAATTTCTCAAGTCTTTATTGCTAATACCATAGATTTCATTATTTGTGTCATGTATCATATGTTGTTTCCTTATCTTCACTTTGTTGTTTCCATTCGCACAAAAAAACTGTGCTAGTGTCTGAGATTATCTATGATCTATAATTCTGTTGTTATCTAACGTTGTCTGACTCTCTTTAAATCTCTCCATTTTGCACATTCCCTCGCCTTGTCTGACCATCGCTAAAGTACGTGTGGAGTGAAGAGACCGTTAAACAATACTATACCGTACCCCACCATTTCAATGCTAATCTATCATTTCTTGCTTACCTCGGTCGTTTTGGTTCGCATTTGTCCAGTACTGACTGCTCCATTGATAGCCAATGATCTGATCTTTGATCTGCTGATCCGTTGATCTTTGACCTGTTGATACATTGATCTTTGATCTGTTGATCGTGTTGTGAGCTAAAAAGCTCGATGCCTTTGTTGTACTGCTCTAATTCGAACCCGATTATCTTCATGTGGCAATTTTCTGAAAGAAATGAAATAAAATTGCAGAGCCAGATGATGTGATGGCACATGAAAGAGATTAAGAAGGATACTGAGAAGGACGTGTTGTGATCAGTTGCTGTGGCAAATTTGGCAAGCCTATTCTTTGATTTTACTGTACCTTCAATTACCAGCGAGAGAGACAAGAGAAAAGATAATTGTGTATTGAATATTATTGGAATTGGCTGAGTAGTGAGAAAAATTTTCAAAAACAATTCATATTCTTTGTATCCACGATATTCCCCCTATTCATATTAAATCTGATGGATAAACTATTGAATTGAATTGACGAGTGCTCACTCGGTCTGGTCTACTCTTCAATCCATTGGATATACTGCTTTCAACTTCATACATAGTAGTTTTCGAGATGCTATGAATTGAGAAAGGAAATCAGTTCGTGACTTTTGGTGTGAACAATCCAAAATATTCTATTCACTTTCAAAATATTCTATTCACTGATTAAATTTTGTATAATTCGTTTATGTTTTGTTTCTTAGGTGAACAAATATATATTTAATAATTTGCTTTCAATTGCAGTACCTGCAAATTCGGAAATTGTCAAATCAAAAGCCGCGCAGAAGACTTACATTGTGGAGCGTATCTGGGACCGAAAAATTGAAGGAGGAAAGATTCAGTATCTCACGTCGTGGGAAGGATACAATGATAAAACATGGGAGCCCGTAGATCACTTATCCAGTCCTCCGCTTATGGCACTCGTCACAGAGCTTAACAATATTCTCGACGACCCAAACTATCCCGTACCCGAGTGGTACCGAAAGTCCAAACTGATCAAGCCCCATGAAAACGTTATGGTGAAGAAGACCAGAAAGCGACGTGTAGAAAAATGTGAGTATGAATCGGACGAAGGAACACTATCTGTCGCACCTCCTCAAGTCGATGCAGCTTCTCCTGTTGTAAATAAAGCTAATGTTACTCAACCGCCCGAAAATGAAACTCTTGCGCCGCCTGCAAAGAGAAGACCACCACCTGTGAGTTTAATATTTCTGACCATTATATAATTTTATTTAACGATCAGATAATGCTAGATTTGTTCTCTTGAAAACGTTTTTCACAGTAATTATCTTTTCAGCCTTCTCTGCCAGTGGGTGGAATCTCCCCACTGGGTGATGTGCCATCAAACGCGTCCAATTCGTTAATACCAGCTGATGAAAACGTCGGAGTGGAGGCGCTTCAGGAACAACCAGTTCCAGGCGACTTGACGTGAGTTTTTTGCTGTTGATTTATTGCATAAACCCCAGCACTGTGTTTCTTGAATATTTTAATCGTCGTAATAATTTCCCCTTGCAGTTTGAACGTAGTGCCGATTGTATCAAATTCCCTCAATACATCTCACTCTCGCGCTCGTCCAATCGCTCGTCCAAAGAAGTCGAAGACCGAAAGAGAAAGAGAGAGGGCTCATCGCGAATTTATCATCGCAAATCTGAGAGGTAAATTCTTTTATTTTTTTCTAATTGGAATTTTTCGCAACTTCACAAAACCATTCTTTCTTTAATTTTCCCGGAAGAGTAATTTCACCTCCAAACAATCAAAAATATATAAATAGTTTAATAAAATGTGTGGAACAAAAACAGTTCGCGTGGAAATATAGAATATTCAAATAGTTAAACTTTCTCCGTTCAAAATTAAGCACACAAATTTCCGTTTCAGATTGTGAAGAATGTGGAAAAATGTTCACGGATCGGATTAAACTCAGAATGCACAAGTACTATGTTCATAAAAAATGACCATCTTCGCTACAGTTCACGACTAGTCACCGACCCCTTCTAAATCAATCAATTATTTCGATATTGTTAATTAATTATTTTTTATAGTTCATTCGCATAGTGTTTTGCAAATTTACTTGTTCAGAAATAAAGCTAAAACTGAATCGTCATTACCATCAATCGATATGAAATAATGGAAGAAAATAATGATATTTTTTCGCAGATATTAATGCGTGTTGCACACTCTTCTGAGATACGTTTTAAAAAACATTCAGTTTTGCGGAGCTCCATTTCCATTGGCTCCATACTTCTTTATTTTCGCCATATTTTCAACAGATGAACATAAAAACATAAACATTTACATAAAAATTGAGTATCGAAAGTTAATGCCAGAAGAGCGGGAAGTGTCATAATATTGAGCAGTAAGCCTGATTGATGTACGTGCGTGCAGATGTGAAAAAAAATTTTTTTAAAGGAAGAAAAGGAATAAATCCCAAATATTCTATATAATATTCTGCTCGTTGATCTCTTTGAACTCCTTCATCATTTTTCCGTTGATCACACCTTCCTCGACATCAAAAGATCATTCACTCAGACATAATATTTCAACGATTCTAATGTTGTGACTATTCAATCTCTATAAATCGTTTCCTCTGCCCATTCATTCCATCCACTTCGTTCCAAGATGATCTGCCATCTCCTCATCACTTCTCTTATCGCATCGATCGTTTCAGCTCAGGTATTGATCAAGTTGTTTAATTAATCCTCCTTAAATCTCAGAACTTCGGCAACAACAACGTCATTCCTTGTGGATTCGGTAAGGCCTCATGCTCCTTGCCATTTCTCTAGTCTTCTTAGTGTAGCATGGAGAGGACAAGAGGGAAAGAGGGGTAGATGACAGATGGATTTGCCATTTCTTACCTATGTTTGCAGTATGCACACGCAATGCTGCTTTCACTACTGTGATGGATGGAGTTAACTCGCGGTTCGAAATCAATTTTTTTGTTCACTTGATCTTTGATCTTTCAGAGCAACCTGCTCTGATCGCAACGGAAGTATCAACAACCGCTGCAATAGCTGCTGTCAATCATACGCCATGTGGGGAGGAATCGTGCCTGTGAGTTGGTCTAGCTTTTTTGCCTGATCTTTGATCCTTCACGCTCGAATGATTTGCGAACTTTCATAGTTAACAGTATGTGAACTTTCATAGTTCACTTGTGGTTTTACATTGAATTCTGATCTTTGATCTCAGTTTTACATTTGAACCGTAATCAATGAGCTCTCCTTCAGTCGAATGCTGCCGGTTTCCCCGCTTCCGATGGTCGATCGTGTATTTGCTGTGTGTTCAACAACAGATGTGGAGGTGAGTTACATGGATGTTAACTCATGATACTAGATATCGCTCGATATAACATAATAACAACTGCCGATAATAACAACTTGAAAGACTAAAAAAATATGTTTTCCACATATCAATCCTATCTTTCACTCACTAGGATATCATGTTTTTCCTAATAGTCTTTAATGCTGATTCATATCAGGAGGACCCGTCCCCGCTGTTGCCGCTGCAAACAACATCGGAAAATAAGCTAAGGATCAATACAGTCGTTGAATCACGCCTATATTGTATTATTTCATGTAAAATTTTGATAAATTTTTCAATTTTAATCGTGGACTTGGATAATTGGGTACATATTGGGCGACATAAGGTGATCAATGGGGACATGAGTCAAATAAAAAGTAAAGGGAAAGAGATAAAAAGAGATTGCATCAATTCCGATCGTCTCTCAGAAATTCAGAATGTGTGTGTATAGTCGGTGCGTTTCCCAATAATTAATTCTGAGTGTGTTAACAAACAACATATTACTCTCGCACTACTTTCTCAAAACGAATGATAATTAAGCGGTCTTGAAATTACTTTCAATCCCGATACGTCTTTCAAATGAGTCATATCTAGACTGTGCTTCAGACTATAAGCGTTGAATCATAATTTATGGGCGAGATTATCACGAACCGAACTTCATTACTCATAGTCTTTTGGACACAATCGTCAGATCTGAGTGTGATTCACTGCTACATTCAAAGTATTTGTGTAACAGAATGGGAATGAATACGGAAACCACCAAAAATGACTTTTGCAACCCGCACCTTAAAATAACAAGCACGATTTAAAAATTGTGAAATGTTTCTGGTTTATTTTCGGTTCGGCTAATCAACAACGCACTCCCAATGAAGAAATACATTCGATTCACCCCGAGAAGGGAAGTGACTTATCTGTGTCTCATGCATATTTTAAGAAAGAAAAAAGAAATCCACATCGGGCATTTTGATTTGTGTGACTTGAAAATCTGGAAGATTATGAATATTCTTCCAGTTCTCGTGATCAAGTAAGCCCATGGTCGTTCTTCAAGAATTATGTCCATGTGTCACTTCGCCGCAAAATGTGGCAGCTTACTCACTTGCTGATAAGAGAGAAAGGACAGGATATAAAACTGAGTGATGATCGGAGGGATCGTCACTCGACACTTCACTGAAGATGAGCAACGCAGTGAGTATAGCGTTGAAGGTATGGTAATCTTGTTCTGTCAACTTCTTTTTAGTACTTATTATCCCGTTGTTGTCTCCTTCCATAGAGTCTTATGGTTTTGCTATTATATCGCAATGAATTCATTTCAATCTTTGATTCCTCAACAAATGACTGCTAATAAGTAAGGGTCATCCGGTTGGTTAAAAGGTACTAGGGATATAACTGCTAGGTCAGTAAACATTAGGCTAATTGAATATTCATTGACCTCTCATATCATAACTCCTTCCTTCCAGATAACAGCTCTCGTCCTTCTTCTGGGCGTTCTCGGTGTTTCCATCGGTGTTCTCATTGTCGATCTCAACATCCAAAGTGACATCGAAGCAACTCCTGCAGGTATGAGAGATTAGTTCTAATCCCGAAGTCCCGTCATTAGATGATATTACCATCGATGTTTTGGATAACGAGTTCACTGTAACGCGTACTAGCCTACTCTCTCGACAGATTTCCAATCGGCCAAGTTAACTGTTAGAGTTGGGTTAGTGAGGCGGGGGGGGGGGGGGGGGGGGGTTGTCGATGGTCCTTCCAGGAAAGTATACAACTCGTGCACCCGTTGTTTTGTTATTCACAAAATATTATGCCGCTACTACTATGAGTGAACTACTCATGATTTTGTTTGATAAGCTTAGCTGCTTATGCACCTAGTCCAGGAATGTCGTGCAAATTTGTGAGAAAGAAAAATCATAGCCATCATTGCCTGGATCTTTCTTCCCCGTTGATCTTTCATTCTTCCCTTTCTTATCAGTTTCGAGTGTTAGAGAGAGGAGCTTAGGGCGATGTCGCGGCGGAATTTTCGTGCCAACGCAACGTCAGTACGCAGATAAGGCGCTTATCGTGGATTAGAAGAGAATTGAAGACTATAGTCGGATTGCAAATGGGGACTAAGGGGATAGAGGCAAGAAAGTGACAAGGAAGGAAGGATGATGTGTGGAGTCGCTAACGCACAAATTCTGAAATCATCATTCACAGTTTAAAAGCAATTTATTGCAGCTCCTGAAAATTTCAAGAACATTCCCGATGGAGAAGTAATCCAACAAGCCGACAGACGATTCTCCAAGTTCCAGCAGATCTCTGACCTTTACGAGTGAGTTCAACACGAAGCCGGAAATGCGCAATAAAGGGTCACTATCACTATTGATAACATACAAACCATACATAATAATAATAATATTTATGCTATGTCGATGAAATAACGGTGAAACAAAGTAAAAATATTATTAGAATGGAACAGGAGTACAATAATTCACATGATATCAGACTTCTTCGAACTTAGTTTAGCCCCTCAATCTCCAAAAGAATATTATCTCCAGGACATGGATGGACGTAACAGCCGATCCCTGTGACGATTTCTACCATTACGTCTGCGGAAATGGACAGAAGACGAAACAGCAATCGCCCTTTACCATCTCTCAGAACAAAGACGATGACGTCATCACGAGAATGTGGAATGCGCCCAGCTCCTACTGGAACGCCGCGGTTTGTCATTACTCAATTGCCTAAATCTGATTCGAAATCATAATCTCACTTACTTTGTATCAGTAGTTGCAAAGTAGCGCCGATGGGGCTTTCCATTCTTCGCTTGTTAGACAGACGTTAGTCGTAGCTGATTTGGACAAAAAATGAATGTTATTCAAAACCTTGCTAACCTTCTGTTGCAGCCGCTCCCGGTGAAGCAGTCCAAGTGGATCGTCGATAAGTGCCACAACGACAGCTCGTACACTCTAGTAAGTAATGATGAACGGAGATGTTATGGTCGTTACTAACCTCGGTAACTAACGCGTAACGCGTTGTCGACTAAAACCTGAGAACACCCCGCGCCTGCAGATCCACCCAACCAAGGGAGTTAAGAAATGCTGGTAGTGCCTAGTAAACACGATCCAAATTCCCCGCTAGCGTGCACACAACACGCCGGTTAGTCTGTAGCAACAGGCCACTGTTCTCACGGGTTAGGCCCCAGTTGCAGTGCCGACGTGGGGTAGTCGACGACGCGTTACGCGTTAATAACCGACTCAGTACTTTACTTTACTTTACTTTAGTGGCCTGTTGCGAGACTGACCATTATAATCATTCGATTGTTTCAGGCTGATCAGCAGAAGAAGATCACGGCTATGCTCAAGGACTATATCGGATACACGACTGTTAACGTGCCTTTCCTCTACCCGAAGAAAGACACTGTTATGGACAAGACTGCACTTTCCAAGCTTCTCGGTCCGTTAGATGGGCCAATTCATGAAATAACAACATTTATCAGGTTACGGCAAGGGACAGTACGGTGCTTTCGCATTGCTCACATCTTTCGTATCGACCGATTTCAAGGTATCCTTTTGTTTCATACACCTTGAGATAGATTGAGATACGAAAAAGGTGAATAATGTCAATCTGATCTATTCAGAAACCCGACATCGACCCATACCTTTTCTACGTGGATCAGCCGCTTCCCATCTTCATTGACGACGTGTACACTGATGATCAATACCCTATGCAGAAAGAAAAGTAACAGGAATATCTCTCGAAATCTGAGCAACGATCATCATGCTGATATTCATATGGGCTTGTCCGGAAATGAGCAGGACTGCAACGTATTTAATCAGCGCTATTGTATTTATCGAGCGTTCGAAATGCTTAGCAAACGACATGTCTGGATTGCGAACTTCCTATTCCAAGGAAGGGAGAAAGTGGCCATGTAGAATACTAGATTTTGTTAGAATAGTAGCACACTTTCAGGCTTGTCACTGAGCTCGTAACCACAATGAAGACAATTGCAACAAAGCTCGGTGTTACCACTGATGATGCTACATTGACGGTAAAACGATATCTCGAGTAGTCAAGTCTTATAGCGGAAATTCAGAAAATGGCCGGTGACATGTGCGACTTCGATCGTGTTATCTCGCAGACAATGCAGCAGGATCCCATTGTCAGAAGACAAGTAAGAACATGGATTATGCATATTATTACATCATCGAATCGATGGTAGTACTTCATCTACAAAAATCAAAATGTGTTTCAGGTCGAACGCAACTACAACCCTCACACTCTTGCCAATTTGAACACGAAGACAGACCAGTTTGATTGGGTGCCCTATATTCAATCGGTGTGTAGTTATTCCCAAATAGTTTAAATCCATTTTCTTGACATAACCATCGTAATATTCTTTTTAAGGCGATGACTCTTCTCGGAGACAGGAAGACCGCTGATGGAAACACGAAAGTTATCATTATGGAGGAGGATATTACTCTCAATTATCTCAATGCACTCGTTAAGAAGGTGAGAATATCTTAACTAGATTTAACCAATTCAGCAATCTTTGCAGACTGACAAGGTTACAGTCGCCAACTACGTCTACTGGAAGACTCTGTCTCAAATTCTCACTGCCGTTCCTCCCCCGACTGGTGTACGTGTCTCTTATTACACAATCCAGTTGTCACCTAGACTAAACATAGACATATACTATTGGTTTTGTTTATTTATAGTTAAAAATGGCCATTACAGCACAAGGACAAGCCCAATCCCATGGACAAATTCCGTGCTGTTCTCAACACGGACAAGCGTACCCTCACTGGAATGCTTCGCAAGCCCGATACGTCTGATCAACTTGATGCTCCCCTTTGCACCGCGGTTTGTCATCTGAATGTTACAAAAGGTAACTTGATATCACCTCCAGCTCGTGCAAGCTCTCCTGCCTTGGGCCGCCTCGAGAATGTACGTTGACACTGATATTCCCAACAAGGACACCAGACAGACCCTGAAGAAAAATGTGAGTTCAGTCTTCTAAAAGGTAAAGGTGTAACCAAGTCAAGCGACTTTTCAGTCATAAGACAACGCTAGGCGGAACGCTAGGTCACTCGGTCTTCTAATCATCATCTAAATTGATTTTTTTTAAAGTTTTAGAGTTTTTTAAGTGGGGCCACTATATCTTCATGGATGCACTATTTTTAACTTCAACTCTAAATTGTATAGGTGGCTGAGATCGCCAACTGGATCTTCTTCGGATTCCGTTCTCAGCTCGATCAATTGAACTGGATGGATGATTCGAGCAAGCAGGTTCAGAATTTTTCTTATTTTCTTAGTTACATTTTTCTTTTCTTTTTTTTGTTTTTTTAGTGATTTTTACTCAAAAATTTGCATATCATATGATCGAGGATCGTTCCAGGGAGCTTTCGACAAGCTGAACAAGATTCAGCTGAACGTTGCCTATCCCGATTGGGTTGCTGACGATGCTAAGCTTACTGACTACTACAAGGCAAGTGATTATACCTCTTTTACATCCTCAACCTGTCGTTGTAGGGTCTGGACATCACCGCAGATGACAACTTCATGAACCAGTGGATCAAGCTGACTAACTATCTTCGAATGCAGCAGGTATAGAGAGTTAGATAGATATATACACATCTACATACATGCGGGAATATTAAAAAGAAATGAAGTGTCAAAGGAATGAGGGAGGGATGTGGGAGGTATGACAATGTGGCTGTCACATCAGTGTGATGTGCTGTGTCACGATACTCAATGTTAATCTCAGGTGCTTCCTCTGCTCGACGCAAAGCCGGTCCGTGATCGTACCGACTTCTCTTCCTTCATTGGCATCACCAACGCTTGGTAAGGAGTCTATAGATTGCCCGGATAATACCAAATGCTGGTGATTGAGATAGATTCAATCACATTTTTAGGTATCAGCCCCAGATGAACTCGATTACTTTCCCCGAGGGAATTCTCCAGGAGCCGTTTTACTCGCCCGACTTCCCTCTTGCCACCATCTTCGGAGGTATCGCGTCATTGGTGATAGATGCTAAAGATCCTTATTTTAGGTCTCGGATCCATCTCTGGACACGAACTTACCCATGGATTCGATGATCAAGGAGTGCAATGGGACGGAATCGGAGCACTCAACGCGTTAGTATCATTGCATTTTCGAAATTATTTACAAGGATTATAGAATTCGTGTCATTCTTTTCTGGAAATTGTTGAATAGATTGTTGAAGAAGAAGTCTGAAGAAGGTTGTGAACAAAGAAATTAGAAAATGGGGTGGTTTTCAGGTGGATGTCACCCGACTCTCAGAAGGACTTCAACAAGATGGCTCAGTGCGTTATCGACGAGTACTCCAGCTTCTGTCCCTTCCCCGGAGTTTGTGTGAATGGAGCGAACACTCAGGGAGAGAATATTGCTGACAATGGAGGTAATATCAGTGGAATGGGGTTGAAAGTACCGAAATAAGTCGGGAAAGTTTTCGTGCCAACGCATAGTCTGTACGCAGATAAGGCGCTTATCATGGATTAGATGAGAATTGAAGAATAAGTCGGGAATCCCGGATCTCAACTCTAGCTGTCTCTACCATTTTTACGCACTGTTACTACTATTTTAACTCTCTGGCGAGTATCCCGATACCGACAGAGGAGAAATACTAATATTTAGTATTCATCATAACCAATGCATATTTTAGGTATCCAAGCCGCTTACAAGGCACTCAAGGCATACGAGTCCCTCAAGGGAGCCGATCCGAGACTCCCTGGATTCGGATCTTCGTTCACTTCTGATCAGCTCTTCTTCCTAACTTTCGGACAGGTGCGTTGTTTGAACGAGACGAAGTACCGAGTCTACTGAGATCATCCTGTAATTCACCTTTCAAATGTCAACATTTTGTTTCACAAAAAGAGCGCTGGTTTTAAAAGCATTTATCAATCATTTTCCCCTTTATAGACCTGGTGTGATAAGGACCAAAGCGAGGACTCGTTCAAGAACCAGATCGCTAAAGACGTTCACTCTCCCGCCATCTACAGAGTACTCGGAACGATTCAGAACTTCCCCGCTTTCAGAGTAAGTCGATCACTGTTGAAATCAGTGTTCGGCCATCAAATTATTGCTCATGCTACTCCTGATTTCCTGTGCGCTACTTGTTGTTCATTGATGTGATATGGCCTTTGACGACCTTGGGAAGAACTAGAATTGCACTGATCAAAGGCAGTGACTACTAACGCAATGTTCTTCAGAATGCCTTCAACTGCCCCGTCGGCAAGAAGTACACTCCTGCCGATCATTGTGATGTGTGGACATCAGTGCCTTTCAAATAAGAAGCCTTCGTTATATAAACAAAATTCGTCTCAGTGAATCATGACGGGAGATTATTATTGTTGATTCGAATTATAGATTATTTTGAATTATTTTAATGTATTTTGTTTAACGAACCTAATAAAGTTTTATAATTTTGCTACCTGAGAAGAAGTATTATCTCGAAACCAATCCTAGTGTGCTATTTCAAAGCGATGACATTGCAAGAACCATGGGTTTATTGATAAACACATGTGAAAGTGACCGTGTGAGATCGTAATTTTAATGAGGGCGAAGTAACGATCTCGTGAAGGTTCATGAGATCATCCCAAGAAAACAAGAGTTCAGCTGGTACATGTCGGCCATTTCTACACGTGTATGGACACGATTCACCACGTTTCTCTCTTCTCCATTCATGCACAACAGAACACATACACGTTTGATACACATCTCGTGAGAGAGCGTTATCATTTGTTTGTTCTCGAAGGAGTGAAGTCAGCAATTCCTCCGTCATATTTCGAGATTCATTCTCTTATTCGCATCTTTCTACGATGAATTCCGACAGTGCCTTTCTAAAATTCGCTGATGAATTACTCGTCAAATTCGTTGAATATTTGCCAATGAAAGATCGTGTAAATGTTCGCGAGACATGCTCTCGAATGCAAGAAATCGTCGCTAAAACGGATCTTGTAATGGCCAGATACATTATGCAGGTGGGGGAACTTTATTATTTTGAAAGAAAACGAGACTATCCGTATTATTTTTGTAGTTCTACCTATTCAACGGAACACCATGGTCCACTCCGTTCGGAATGCAGGAACAAGGAATTGACACTACTAAGATGGAAGAATTCCTCACTGCAAGAGCCCGATTGACTAAGCGTATCGCGCTTTCAGAAGTAGTACTGGACAAGGTGAGTACTGAAGCGCAGTTTCGATAATTGAACGCAAATTCCAGATTGATTTTGAGACTGTTGATTTTGCTCTCGTTAGACGCGCTCTTACTGATTGCTCCTTCGAGCATCTATACATTGTTCAGGACAATGTGGAATACAATGCGAGGTGAATAATAGGTATTGGGCTGCAACTAGAGAATTATTCCCTCCATCAAATGATCGTGTTGCAGTAATCGAGTGAACATTTTTTCACGATCCGAATGTATTTAGTTACTTGAGAAGTAACATATCTTAGTGTCTGTCTGTCTGTCTGTCTGTGTGTGTGTAACGTGTGTCACGCTTTGAAAAATCGC
Source organism: Pristionchus arcanus (assembly GCA_900490705.1). Lineage (NCBI taxonomy): Eukaryota > Metazoa > Nematoda > Chromadorea > Rhabditida > Neodiplogasteridae > Pristionchus > Pristionchus arcanus. The sequence goes on along the minus strand of LS486930.1, from coordinate 1,569,389 downwards.
TATAACTCGGCTCAAACTCATCGTACAAGGCTATCTCCGGGACCATTGGACTTCTCAGGAAAAAGCAAACATTTAAAAAAAATTTCATCATCATTACGTAATATGACGAAATTTACCTCAGCACCGTTTTTCGCGCCTTTTTCGCTGAGAACTCAACCAATGCGGGCGTGCAATACACCAAACGACTCGTCATGAAGTGCGCTTTCACTTTTCACAAGAATTTCATTATCCTTACGTAATATGACGTCATCCTTACGCAATAACCCTCATTTTCGCGCGTAACTCAGCGCAAACTCGACCAATCGAAACGTACTTAGGCTCAAACGAACCGGCA